>CAUYQV010137953.1:0-14529 GCA_963574575.1 Galagoides demidoff
TTTTTTTTTTTTTTTGAGATGGAGCCTCAAGCTATCCCCCTGGGTAGGGTGCCATGGCATCACAGCTCACAGCAACCTCCAACTTCTGGGCTCAAGCGAGTCTCCTGCCTCTGCCTCCCAAGTAGCTGGGACCACAGCGCCCGCCACAACGCCCGGCGATTTTTTGGTTGCAGCCATCATTGTTGTTTGGCGGGCCCAGGCTGGGGATTCGAACCCGCCACCTTGGGTGTATGTGGCTGGAGCCTCAGCTGCTTGAGCCACAGGCACCAAGCCAGTCTCAGAGTTTTTGACACTGTGTCTTGGCAGAAGAAAGTGAGCGCTGCTCTATTCAAGAACCAGTGGCCTGTAAAACTGAGCAGGTGACCAGCCTTACCAGTATCTTATTTCACTAGGGACAAAGACTTAAGGCAAAGGGCAGGGTCTCTAAAGCAGTTTCCTGCTAACAGAGGAGGTACTAAGAGGGGAGACTATTCCTCTGTAACTCTGAAACAATAAGCTAATGTTTTATTCCAGTAACCCCTTTTTTTATTCATGCTTTAAGTATGCATTTTAGTTCTACGTCTATACACAATCTAAGAGATAACAGTGTCAACTGAATTAAACATCAGAATTGCACAATACAAATTTTTTATTCCTTTGTAAAATTATATTAAAGGTGATGGCAGAATTTTCCCACCAAATCAACAACAAAAAACCTCATCTTACCTTTTTCAGATCCCATGAACAGATTCTGCAGAGATAAGAAAATCATTAATAGTTTTAAAAATCTAAGGCAACAGGGTCATCATTTTCCAGTAAATCATTTAGTTATCCAAGTGAAAGACAGAAATACATATTCAGAGAAGGAAAATATTTGTCACTAACAACCACTAGAGAGTCAAATATCTAACTTAACTCAGGGCTCTCTCAAGGTGAGCCAACAAATACCGAAAGTTTTGATATGCAGTAGAGTCACAAACTAGAACCATTTTAACCTTCTCCAAATCAGGGTTTTTCACCCCCTGCACTACTATAATTTAGGGTCAGATAACTGTCTTTTGTGGGGGACAATTCTGTGCACTGGAGGATTTTTAGCAGCATCTCCGGCCTCCACCCATAAGATGCCAGTAGTACCCCCAGAGTTGAGACAATCAAAAATGGCTCCAGATGCGGCCAGATGACCCCCAGGGGGATAAAATTACTCTTGGAAGAGAATCAGAGATCCAAGTTAAGAAAAGAATATACATTTGGAAAAGAAGAAGAAAAATGTAAATAGTGCAGTAATTCTGCCTATCATTCTGCTCAATGAGCACATTCCTACCCTAGGAGAAAAAGGGAGCAGAATGGCGACATAACCAAGCCTTCACTGCCCTCCCTGTTCACAGCTTGATTTGAAGATGGGTACATGCTACGCGTCTCAGTTGTTCTTAGATCGCTGTGTGGCCCATGACTATCTTTAAGACAATGTAACTGAAATACAGTTACAGACTCCAGGAAGTTGTGTTAAATGGGAAGAGGTACAGCTTTCTTTCCCTGTCTGCCTTCTGTCTACCAACTTGGACATGAGGCCTACTAAATACAGCAGAGAAGACAGAAGCTCCTGATGACCGTGGAGCTGCCATACCAGCCCCGGATTCCCCACCTCTAGACTTCTTTCCAGGATAAGGAAATATTCACAGCACTCTTATTTATATCCCTATAGGGAGTTTCAGTTATTATCAACTAAGCCTAATCCTAACTAATACCAGCATTGACCTGCTTTCCTCCGGTTGGTCTTGGCTCTCCTGAGCCTTTCCTCCCTGAACAACTTGCCAAGTAGAAGATAAGCCTCGTGCTCCATACACATCTCCAGGTATAGGCCAACTAATTCCTCTAGTAAACACTCAAAGAAACAGTAAGTGCTAGCTCTGGGAGAAAACCCAGCTATGTGGGACTCATCAAGCCAACACCGTCCTTCCCCAGAGTGGTATTCTCTTCCCTTCTGTGAAGCCCCATCTCTACAAACCTCCCCCAATGACAGGACCCTGCTATCCCAATTACTCCTCTGAAGTATTTCACATCCCTGATTCTTGACACACTGTTTTGAGAAACCAATCAGCATATTTTCCTCTCAAGGAACACTGACATAAGTGAAACTTATAGAGCCCAGGAGTTGGGGTAATACAACAAAAAGAAATTACTGGCTTGGCCCCTGTAGCTCAAACAGCCAAAGCGCCAGCCACATAAACCAGAGCTGGAAGGTTCAAACCCAGCCCGGGCCTGCCAAACAACAATGAAAACTACAACCAAAAAATAGCTGGACATTGTGGAGGGTGCCTGTAGTCCCAGCTACTTGGGAGGCTGAGGCAAGACAATCACTTAAGCCCAGGAGTTGGAGGTTGTTGTGAGCTGTGATGCCACAGCACTCTACCCAGGACGATAGCTTGAGGCTCTGTGTCAAAAAAAAAAAAAGAAATTACTACTAACTCTGAAGTAGGCCCCGGGGGAATGTCTATTGGTACTCACGATAGATAGCTTTTCTGTAGTTGTGTATCGGGCAAGGATTTCTCCCCGTTTGTTGGCCCAAGGCTCAAAATCTGCTCCGACAATGGAGTTATCATCTTTATCACGTTTCTTTCTGGAGCTGTCCTAAGGAAAGGCAAGATAATCTCTTCAGCAGTAATATCATTTTAATCTTTAGAAAAGTATACGTAGGCTGGTCCAGCATAGTCAATGGTTCAAGCCTGTAATCTTAGCATTTTGGGACGCCAAGGTGAGAGGATCACTTGAGGCCAGGTGTTTGAGACCAGTCTAAGTAACATGGTGAAACCCCATCTCTTAAAAAAATTTAAAAATTAGTTGGGCATAATGGTGCATGCCTGTGGTCTGAGCTACTTGGGAAGCTGAGGCAGGAGGACTGCTTGAGCCCAGGAAGCTGGGGCTACAAGGAGCTATGATTATACCACTACACTCACCTTGGCCAAGAGAGTGAAACACTGTCTCCATTTAAAAAAAAAGAAAAAAAGAAAAAAATTATAAAAAGAATAAAATTAAAATAAGGAATACATTTTAAAATGCTCTCAAAACAAAAAAGAAAGAAAAAAGAGAAAGACTTCTGAACCTACTCCAGTCTCTCATCAGCAATGTCCTCCCAGGAATGATAGGGATAATGTAAATAAATTGTAACAATCAGAATGCACCCATGTGCATTACTTACATAACTTTGAAACAAAAAGGCAAAGAAAACCACCTGTCCCTGCACCCACAGAACCAATCCTGCTGCTGCACTGGGGCGTGTTACCGTGGCTGCTGCCAAGGCTGCAGGGTCGGCAGAGGCTGCAAACATGGACAGGGGGTCAGTCCCATCGAGGACGCTGCTCAGCGGGTCCACCATGGAGCTGGAGGAGGAGGAGGACGTGGAAGAAGTGCTTCCTTTCCGGTTCACTTTCTTTGTCTTTGATTCTGTGACCTGTGGGGAAAATTACTGGAGGTAAGAAATGTAGGTCTCCATGAGTTTTCCCAGTGAAAGACTCAAATGGGTTATTTCATCTCATTCTGTTAGCTGAATCGAAGGTTTGTTTGCAGCAGGAGCTTATCAATCTGCAGAGAGTGCTTTTTTTTTTTTTGTGATAAACTGACATGACTCAATCACAGCAATGATGGAAAGAAAAGTATGGAGTAGGGAGTAAGAAGTGTTAAAAAATTAAATGGTCATTAAATCCTAGCACTTTGGGACCTGAGGTGGGTGGACGGCCTGAGCTCAAGAGTTTGAGACCAGCCTAAGCAAGAGTGAGACCCCATCGCTACTAAAAATAAAAAAACTAGCTGGGTGTTGTGGTGGGTACCTATATTTTAGCTACTCAGGAGACTGAAGCCCAGGAGTTTAAGGTTGCTGGAAGATAAGATGCCACAGTACTCTACTTAGGATGACAGAGTGAGCCTCTGTCTCAAAAAAAAAAAAAAAAAAATTAATTGGGAGGCTATTAGACTGAGATGGCTCCAGCATCCTGGGTTCCCATGCAACAAACCAAAACCCAACTCCATGTAAACAGTACAGCAAATTATAAGTTTCTAGCTAATCTCTAACTAGAGACTACCAATCAGAAACTACCACCTAACTTGGAAGTAGGGAATCTCCTCTTTAACCAATCAAATACTTTCTTTGTCTTGTTCCTAAGAACATCTTATAAAAGTTAAAAGTTGTTTGGGCCTATCATCTTAGCATTCTGGGAGGCTGCGGCAGGAGGATCCCTAGAGCTCAGGAGTTTGAAACCAACCTAAGCAAGAGACCCTGTCTCTACTAAAATAGAAAAATTAGCCAGGCATTGTAGTAAGTGCCTGTAGTCCCAGCTACTTGGGAGGCTGAGGCAAGAGGATTGCTTGAACCCAGGAGTTTGAGGTTGCTGTGACTTAGGCTGATACCATGGGACTCTAGTCTGAGCAACAGAGTGAGACTTTACATTGAACAAAAAAAGTTATCCCTTCACACCTCCTCATTGAAATCTTGAACTGCTTAAAGTCTGAAGCTGCCTGATTCATGAAATGCTGAATGCTTAAATAAATTCATTAAAATTTTAATATGTCTAAGTTTATCTTTAAAAAGAAGGAAAAAGTAGGGCCGTTACAATTTAGAAGGTGATTATAACACAATAAATATTCATTTGCACTCTGCTCATTTTCTGATGCAGAGAATTTCCTGGATGGCAGGAGCATCTGTTCTAATGAGGGGACTCCTGGTGGGCTGCTAGACGGGGACTGGTCACCAGAAAGACCAATCCAGGATTCGAAGTCTGTATGAAACTCCAGCACAAATTTTGAAAGGCTTAGCAGAGCTTTTTGGTTGGTGAACACACTAGTGTCAGGAGGTGGGGAGGGGTGATGTGCCTGATTCTGACAGCTCTGCCCTTCCTCCTGAACCTCCCCTATGTGTCTCTTCATCTGGATGGTCTTTGCTTATAACCTTTACAATAAAATTGTAAGAGTAACTCTTTTCTGAGTTCTGTGAGTCACTCTAGTAAATAATCAAACCTGTTGGGGGACTGTGGGAAATCCCTGGATTTGTAGCCTGGGGACCTCTGAACTTGCAGCTGGCTCCTAAAGTGAAGGCAGCCTTACTGAGGGCCTCACCCTCAAAAACCTGTGGAGTCTGACACTAACTCTGGGTGACTGGTGTCTGAAATTAGTCGAACTGTGGTGTAGGAGAGAGAGAGAAGCTCCTCCTGCTGCTGCACATTTATTGTTTTTGTCTGCCTGGTACCCAGGACTCTGTCTTCAAATTTTCCTTGAGAAAACTTTTTTCTCCCTTGTTCAGTTCCTATGGGCCTCGTGGGATGGACCCGGCTCCCAGAGTGGGCGCTCGACCTAACCCAATTACTCTGCCTATTTTATACCCTTGGTCACCAAGTCGATTCAGAGAGGGACAACTAACAAAATTGGGTCGATGCAGACTGCTTGAGAAAAGAAATTGCTCTGCTGTTGGCGCTGCTAAGCTGGCAGGATAAGCCTGGAGCTGCTGCAGCTATTCTGCTAGCACATGGGGAATGAGTTCCTGGCAATGGAAGCAATTTGCTGTGGGGTCAGCCACTGCCACAAGAGAGCCTAGGGCCTTGAAGAGCCCTGGAAAGCTGAATCTCAGTCTTGGGATCTTCTGCTTTATGTAATCATTTCCACACAGTCTCAGATTCCCTGTGCTGACAACCTGCACGTGCTCCCCCAATAACCACCGAGTAGCCACTCCTTGCTAATCAAAGAGTGCTAACCCAGGAGAGAGGGACTGTCTATGTCACTTGCCTGTTTTTGTTTTATTTTTTAAATAAACTCATAGATAGACTAAGATGCGATTCAGGGCAGTGCTCTACACTGGTAATTAGAGAGATTCTTAATATTCCAAATAAAAAAATGAAGCAGCAAGACGTATTTTGTTGACACATCCATACAGGAACAAAGTCATCTCGTTCCCTTGACGACCTGACTAATGTGAGAAGGTAGGGAGTAAACCCAGTGGTGGGCAGGGCCAACACTGCAGAGGAGAGGCAGGGAGCACACGGGGTGATTCAAATATGCAGAAGCAGCTACCACGGCAAAACGGAAAGAACTGCAGAACACTGTCTGTCATTTCAGGGGAGGAGACTGTCACCTAAAGAGACCCTTAACAAAACTTACAGTTATAGGTTTCAGAGGGTGATAGTCCCCGAACTCCAGTGGCACAGCCTCCAGGCGGCATGATGCAAACTCAGCTTTGTAGTTCCTATTCCTGGAATGCCTGGTAAACACCAAACATAGAAGCCAATTAACTGCTAGGGAACCTACAACAGGAAGAACTTTTGCTGAGACTTTATAAATGATAGGATAGTTTAAAGCAGAACATATTTCTACCAAGACCAATAAGAAACACTAGTTTTGTTTGTTTTTTTTTTTTTTTCCCAAATCTAGACTTACAAGACCAGAAATCAGAAGGAAGGGACACTTGCCTAACATGACTCCAGCTCCTCTCATCCAGCTTTCTCTCTCCGGCATTTGCTGATTCTTTTTTTTAAGTTAAAGACAGAGTCTCACTTTGTCACCCTTGGTAGAGTAACATGGCATCATAGCTCACAGCAACCTCAACTCTTGGGCTTAAGTGATTCTCTTGCCTCAGCCTCCCAAGTAGCTGGGACTACAGGTTACTGCCACAATACTCCACTTGTTTTATTTTTTAATTTTTATTTATTTTTTTAATTGTTTTTTGACACAGAGTCTCACTTTGTCACCCTTTGGTAGAGTGCCATGACATCACAGCTCACTGCAACCTCAAACTCGTGGGCTCAAGTGATCCTCTTGCCTCAGCCTCCTAAGTATCTGGGACTACAGGCACCCACCACCATGCCTAGGTATTTTTAGAGATGAGGTCTCATTCTTGCTCAGGTTGGTCTCTAAGTCCTGAGCTTAGGTGATTCACCCGCCTCAGCCTCTCAGAGTGCTAGGATTATAGGTAGGAGCCACCGCGTTAGGAAGTTATAAACCTGAAGCTACCAGTGGTCACAGCAGAGAAGTTTTGCCTAAGAGTGATGCCAGCCAGAAGAGCTGAGCAAACAGAAAGACCAGATGCTGAGGGCATCATTTAAGTGCCTGAATCCGGCTATAGCTGGAGGCAGCCAACCACCAGAGGCTTGAGTCTTTACATTCCGTTTGACTAAAGTTAATCTGAACTAGATTTCTGTCATTTGATATTGAAAGAGAAGAATTTTTCTTTTTTTGAGACAGAGTCTCAGTATGTTGCCCTTGGTAGAGTGATGTGGCATCACAGCTCACAGTAACCTCAAACTCTTGGGCTTATACAATTCTCTTGCCTCAGCCTCCTAAGTAGCTGGGACTACAGGCACCCACTACAATGCCTAGCTATTTTTTGTTGCAGTTGTCATTGCCATTTTAGTGGGCCTGGGCTGGGTTCAAACCCACCAGCCTTGGTGTATGTGGCTAGCGCAGTAACCACTGTACTATGGGCATCAAGCCAGAGAGAATTTCTTAAAAAGAAAAAGATGCTTTATGTTCAAAGGAGCAACAATAAGACTAGTATGTCTGGGCCAGGGCCTGTGGCTCAGTGAGTAGGGCACTGGCCCCATATACTGAGGGTGTCAGGTTCAAACCTGCCTGGCCAAACTGCAACAAAGAAATAGCCAGGCATTGTGGTGGGAGCCTGTGGTTCCAGCTACTCGGGAGGCTGAGGCAGGAGAATCGCCTACGCCCAGGAGCTGAAGGTTACTGTGAGCTGTGACTCCACAGCACTCTACCAAATGCGACAAAGTAAGACTCTGTCGCTAAGAAAAAAAAAAAAGACAAGTATGTCTGCACAAAGATGAAAAGCAGAAGATATAGGAATGTCTTTAAAGTACTGAAAGAGGGATTATGGTGGCTCATGCCTGTAATCCTAGCATTTTGGGAGGCCAACGTGGGAGGACTGCTTAAGGCCAGGAGTTTAAGAGCAGCCTGAGCAACGTGACAAGACCCCATCTCTACAAAAAAATAGAAAATGAGGCAGGCATGGTGGTGCCCACCTGTGGTCCTTCCTTGGGAGGAAGGATTGGGTGAGCCCAGGAGTTTGAGGTTGCAGTAGGCTATGAGAATGCTACTGTACTCCAGCCTAGGGGACAGATCAAGGGCCTGTCTCAAAAAAAAAAAAAAAGGAAATAAAGTACTGAAAGAAAATAACTGCCAACCTAGAATTAGAATTCTATTCTACTGAAACTCTCCTTCAAACATAAGAACAAATTAAGTAAGTTTCCAGTCAAATGAAAATTGAGAACAGCATCAGCATCACAACATTTCAGACAAAATGCTGGGCAGGACCTGGCAGCTGACACCTGTACACCCAGCTACTTGGGAGGCTGAGGCAGGAGGGTCACCTGAAGCCAGGAGTTTGAGGTTACTGTGAACTAGGATGATAGTACAGCACTCTAGCCTGGGCAACAGAATGAGACTGTCTCACCAAAAAAGGGGGGAGGGGGCTGAAAGCAGAATAATGATCTCGGTTGAAACCATCAACCGTATGTACATATGCAATATATATTTAAATATGTATGCATACATATGCATGTGTGTATACACATCTACATACATGCACACACTAAAGAAGAGCAAGCAGTACAAGTTAGGGTAAAACCAAATGAATACTGACTGCAGAACGTAGTAATAGAACTCAGGTTGGGTGCAGTGGCTCATGCCTGTAATCCTAGCACTCTAGGAGGCCAAAGAAGGTAGATCGCTTAAGCTCAGGACTTCAAGACCAGCTGAGCAAGAGTGGGATCCTATCTCTACTAAAAATAGAAAACTAGTCAGGCATTGAGGTAGGTGCCTGTAGTCCCAGGGAGGCCGAGGCAAGAGGATTGCTTGTGCCCAAGAGTTTGAGGTTGCTGTGAGCTATAATGCCACAACACTCTAACAAGGTCAAAAAAATGAGACTCTGTCTCTAAAAAATTAAAAAAAAAAAGAGATAAAGAGAGATATTTCATAATAGTAAAAGGGCCAATAAACCAGGAAGACAGTCAAGTTGGCATGTGCCCAATAGTAGATTCTAAATTCTAAATACGTAAAAGCAAAAACTTACAGAACTGGGGTAGCACCTGTGGCTCAAAGGAGTAGGGCGCCAGCCCCATATGCTGGAGGTGGTGGATTCAAACCCAGCCCTGGCCAAATAAAAAAACTGACAGAACTAAAAGAGCAAACAAATAAACCTGAAATCTCAAGAGGGAGAGATTAGCATTACCACTTTCTATAATTTGCAAAATACCAAAAAAAAAAAAAAGATACAGAAGATCTGAACAAAACAACGGACAGGCTTGATATAACTGGCCTATGATACGCTACACCCAGTAAAGCCAGAATATACTTTTCAACTGAATACACTTTCTTTCCAAGTACATATGAAACAAAACATACATTTACAATAGGACCCAATAGTCACGCTCCTGACTCCCAGGCATTTATCCCAGAGAGATAAAAGTGTATGTCTAGACAAAAATCTGTACACAAATGTTTTAGCTTCATCTGTAATAGTTAAAAACTGGAAACAATTCTGATGTCTTTCAGTGGGTAAAATGGTTAACAAACTGGCAGGTCCCTACCATGGAACACTAGACAGCAATAAAAGGAACAAACTACTGATACATGCAGTCAAATGCATGGATGGGTCTCAAGGGTATTAGGTTGAGTGTGCGTTTTGGGGGGGGTGTGGCAGAAGCTAAGCTCAAAAGGTTACATATTATATGATTATGTTTATGTAACATTGAAATGACATTTCAGAATTTGTTTTTGAGACAGTTTCACTCTGTTGCCCTGGGTAGAGTACTACAGCATCTTAGCTCACAGCAACCCCAAATCTTGGCCTGAAGAGATCCTCTTGCCTCAGTCTCCCAAGTAGCTGGGACTACAGGCGGCTGCCACAACATCCAGCTAGTTTTTCTCAAACTCCTAATCTCAAGCAATATGCCTACTTCAGCCTCCCAGACTGCTAGGATTGCAGGTGTGAGCCACTGCACCCCACCATTATTGGTTCCCAAGGTAGGAATGGGGCTGGTGGAGGTGTGGGGGATGCAGGAATGCATGTGACCGTGAGACTAGCACAAGGAACCTTTGCGGTGATGGAACAGTTTCTACTGATTCTGGTGGTAGTTACATGGGTCTACACAAAATAAAATATAGAACAACTATAATATTATGATACAATAAGAAATATATATTTGATCTTTGTCCCTAATTCCTGGCACAAGAGCTTCTAGCACCCGAGAATCTCCAGAGTGATGAGGTGTCCTTTGTAGTAAGCTAATGGGATGACTGGTACCTGGGGACGCCTAAATAGTCTCAGGATGGGGGCTGATCACCAGAAAGAACAAGACATGTTTGAAGGGTTGAAACTTTCAGCCCTACCCCACTCCTGCAAATCACCAATGGTCAATGATTTAATCGATCATGCCTACGTCACGGATCCTCCAAAAACCCCTAAATAAATGGGCTTACAGAGCTTCTGGGCTGGTGAGCACATCAGGGTGGTATGCTCAGCCAGCACGGATGCTCCATTACCACCCCATGCCCTCTGCAGCTGCTCCCACCAATACCCTGGCCCTAGGCGGCTCTTCCTAAGCTGTATCCTTTATATAAACTAGCAACAGTACATAAACTTTTTTCCTGAGTTCGGTGAGCTACTCTAGCAAATTATTGAACTCAAGGCAGAATTATGGAAACTCTACCGTATACCCAGTTGGTTAGAGGTGTAGGTAGGAGGCCCAGGGCTTGGCAATTGGTATCTGAAGTAGGGGCACAGTCTGTGGGACGTGATGCTAACTCCAGATACAGAGGGTCAGAATTGAATCAAATCATTGGACACCCAGTTAGTATCCAGTAAGTTAAAACATTGGTTGATATGAGGGAGCAAACCCCACATTTGATATAAGTGTTATATGAGTAGAAACAATCATAACAGTAACAATACATGTTTACAAATGAGTAAAGAGAAAACTGGTAAAATGTGAATAAAGTCTGTGGATTGCTAATCTCCTGGTTTTGCACTGGAGTTAAGTCAAATGTTGCCACTGAGAGACGAGATGAAGGGGACAAAGGTCCTCCACACAGTTAACTGTGCAACTTCCAGTAAATCTGTAATTATTTCAAAATAAAAAGGTTTTTAAAAAGCTGAAAAATTCCCCAAATGTTTACAAATACACCATTATACAGGGTGTCCACAAAGTTCACATGCAATTTAAAATAGTTATAAATTTGAAACTGCACAGAACTTTATGGACGGCTGTTATAGCTGACCCTTGAACAACACAGGAGGGTAGGGGTGCTGAGCCAACACAGATGGAAATCCACATAGCTTTTGATTTCCCCCAAACTACTACTACTAGACTACTGTTGACCAGAAGCTTTATTGATAACATAAACAGTCAATGAGCACATATTTTGTATGTTACATTCATCATATGCTACATTCTTATAATAAAGTAAGCTAGAGAAAAGAAAATGTTATTAAGAAAATCATAAGGAGGCCGAAAACAATGGCTAACAGCAATCTCAGAGGACGAAGTAGGATTCCTTGAGCTCAGGAGTTAAGAGACCAGCATGAGCAAGAGTGAGACCCCAACTCAACTAAAAATAGAAAAATTAGCTGGGTGCTGTGGCAAGCACCTGTAGTCCCAGCTACTCTGGAGGCTGTGGCAGGATCACTTGAACCAGGAGTCTGAAGTTGCTGTGGGTTAAGCTGATGCCACAGCATTCTAGCCTGGGCAACTGAGTGAGGCCCTGTCTCAAAATAAAAAAAAGAAAGAAAGAAAGTAAGTCACAAGGAGAGGGAAGAAGAGAGGTTCATCTAACTGTCTCAGGGGTGGCAGAGGAGGAAAAAAAAATCTGCATGTTCAGTAAACTGTTGTGGTTCAACTGTACTTCTAAATGACATGAGAGTCAAAGAAAAAACTAAAGTAGAAATTAGAAAATATTTTTGAAATAAATAGTAACAGAAATATAACATTATTAAAATTTGTGAGCTGCAGCTAAATCTGTGCTTAGAAGGAAATTTATAGGCTTAATTATATATATCAGAAAAGAGGGCAGCCCAAAAGTAAACAATCTTAAGTATCCATTTTAAGAAACCAGAAGAGCAGGCTGGGCGTGGTGGCTCTTGTCTATTATCATTCTGGGAAGCTGAGGCAGGAAGATCCCTTGAGCTCAGGAGTTTGAGACCAGCCTAAGAAAGAATGAGACCCCCTCCCCAGTCCCTAATTTTTTTTTTTTTTTGGCCAACGCTGGGTTTGAACCCACCACCTCCGGCATATAGGGCCAGCACTGTACTCCTTTGAGCCACAAGCGCCGCCCCCCCCCCCAGTCCCTATTAAAAATTAAAAAAAAAATTAGCCAGGCATTGTGGCAGGAACCTGTAGTCTCAGCTACTTATGAAGCTGAGGCAGGGGGTTGGCTCGAGCCCAGAAGTTTGAGGTTGCTGTGAGCTAGGTCAATGGCATGGCACTCTAGCCTGGGCAACAAAGTGAGATGCTGTCTTGAAGCAAAAAAAAAAAAAAAGAAAGAAATTAGAAGAGCAGATTAAATCCAAGAAAACATATATAAAAGGAAATAAAGAACAGCAAATGATGGAATAAAAAACAAATGTACAAGAGCACATCAACAAAGCCAAAACTTGTTTCATTAACAGTAAGAATTGGCCGGATGCAGCAGCTCACTCCTGTGGTCCCTGCTATTTAGGAGACTGAGGCAGAAAGATCCCTTGACCCTGGAGTTCCAGGCTATAGTGAGCTATGATCATACTACTGCACTCCTATCTGGGTGACAGTGTGAGACTTCTGCCTCTAAATAAATGAACATTTTTTTAAAAAATAAGATACATAAGGTTCTGTGAGCTGAGTACTTTCATAAAAATTGTGATGGCCCATCACAACCAGTGGCACATTATCACCAGTTCCCTTATCTGTGAAATGGGGTGATCTGTCTCTAAAAAAATATAAAATAAAAATTGGTAAGCCTCATAACAAGAATGACTGGAAAAAGACACCAAATAGTAATTTTAGGAATGAAAAGGGGGCTGTAAGCATAAATCTCACAATCATTAAAAAGAGCATAAAGAATTTTTATGAATAATTTTATAGTAATATGTTTGAAAATTTAGATTAAATGGACAAATTCCTAGGAAACCAAATCTTAGCAAAACTGATGGAAGAAACAGAATATCTGTGTAGTCCTACTGCTATAAAATAAAAACAATCGGTAAGCAAAAATTTTCCTACAGATGACTTCACAGGAGAAATCTTCTGAATATTTAAATAAAGAATGCTGATCTTAAACTCTTCTAGAAACTATATAGATATAAAAGTAAGCAAATATTAAAGACTAACTCATTAATGAGGAAACTGGTGAGATGTCACAACCAGTTGCAAGGAGAATCCAAAGAACACACATTCTGCAGTTGGGGGTGGTAGGTGATTTTTATTATTTATTTTTTTTTTTTTTACAGTTTTTAGCCGGGGCTGGGTTTGAACCCGCCACCTCTGGCACAAGGGACCAGCACCCTACTCCTTTGAGCCATAGGCGCCGCACAAGGTGATAGGGTGTCACTGTGTTATGAAAAGCTAATTTCCATTTTGCAGACTCTGTTGCCTTCTGGGCTTGCATGCTTTGATAAAACACAATGCCATGGTTGAAGAAACCCAGATGGTAACAGACTGAAGGTAACCCCCCCAAAAAATCAGTGGGTAGGTGATTTTTAAAGATGACCCTCAGTGATTCCCCACTTCCTGCTTTTTATTTTTTTGAGACAGTCTCACTCTGTCACCCTTGCTAGAGTGCCATGGCATCAACCTAGCTCACAGCAACCTCAATCTTTTGGGCTTGAACAATTCTCCTGCCTCACCCTCCCAAGTAGCTAGGATTACAGGTACCCGCCATAAGGTCTGGCTGGTTTTTCTATTTATTAGTAGAGAGAAACAGGGTCTCATTCTTACTCAGAGTGGTCTCCAACACCTGAGCTCCAGCAAGCCACTTGCCTCGGCCTCCCAGAGTACTAGAATTACAGGTGTGAGCCACTACACCTGTCCCCACTTCTTGCTAATAATACCCTTGCATAATCCCCTCCTCTTGAGTGTGGCAGGACCTAGTGACCTGCTCCCAACAAACAGGACAAGGTGATAGGGTGTCAGTGTGTTATGAAAAGCTAATTTCCATTTTGCAGACTCTGTTCCCTTCTGGGCTTGCATGCTTTGATAAACACACTGCCATGTTGAAGAGACCCAGGTGGTAACAGACTGAAGGCAACCTCCAGCCGAGTTTTCCACTGAAGCATAAATATTTTTCCTATGCTAAGAAGGAACATTCTAAACATCATTTGACATCCTGAAGATTTATTCAGTTTAATTCACCAAATTAACAGATTTAAGAAAAAAATATCATATGATCATTTTTTTTTTTTTTGAGACGGAGCCTCAAGCTATCCCCCTGGGTAGAGTGCCATGGCATCACAGCTCATAGCAACCTCCAACTCCTGGGCTCAAGCGAGTCTCCTGCCTCTGCCTCCCAAGTAGCTGGGACCACAGGCAC
>CAUYQV010137955.1:0-13496 GCA_963574575.1 Galagoides demidoff
TCTCTTTGGTAGAAATTTGCTTCCAGCTTGAAGAAAGAAATTGTCAACAACCTATTGTCCTGGAACAGGGATGCCATTATCCTTCCTGGGAAACATCATTAAAAATCTCCTCACCAATCATAATTCAAGATATTTCCCGAAATGTATTCCCCACAGTCAAATCGCAAAAGCACCACAAAAAAAAAAAAAAAAAAAAAACGTATTCAATACTTTATCAAAGTACATAGACTTAATTCTTTCTTTTTTGTATTTTTATGTTCCTAGGCTGATCTTTTATACATAATACACCGTATAGCATAAATAAACCCTACTTGACAACACACTTTAAACAAGGCACTGCCAGATTTAGTATCATAGCATTTCCCTCCCAGAAATCTTCTTTTTGCTAATAAAAAGAATGAAATAATCCTTGATTGAGTTTGGAAAAGTCTCTGATAACCAACAAGTGTACTGTTGGGCCCAGATCCCCCAAAAACTTTCAATCCCAGCTACTCTACCCTATTCCTACCATTCATTACCATCCTTGCCCAGGTCCATGGGACTTAAATGCATTGTTTTACATCATGCCCTGATTATTTCATGGGAAACATGCTTATCTAACCCATTAGGCCACATGAGGGAAATGATTCAAGTTTTTTCTCTATCCCCCAGCACTCAGCCACAGACCTAGTGCCTGCTGCCTCCCTAAGCCTCTGAGCACCTAGCACAACCTTGAACACTTCTTTGTTAGTTAATCCATGAGATGGTTTTTACTCTTTCGCTAGTGGATAAAGCTTGTATCAATACAGGTAATGTGTACACGAGAGTTAACTACCTAGGACGTTAAAGCAAAAGCCAATCATTATCACCAGCCTCTATTTTTCTCTCACAACAAAACTTGCAAAAATCAACAAATTGGGTGCCTCCAACATGAATCCACATGTGGTCACAGTTAGTAGCTAAGGCCTCTGTATAAAGCATTTTGTTTCAAACCAGTCAAAGATAACACACAGCTTCGTAAAAACACAGAACCAGAGTAACCAGTATCTCTCTATATGATCCCAGGCTTTCAATTCATTGTATATATTATATTGTCCCAAAGCATAATCAATCATACTATGGATTACTTATGCATTTTCTTTTCTTTTTTTTTGAGGCAGAGTCTCACTATGTCACCCTTGGTAGAGGGCTATGACATCACAGCTCACAGCAACCCCAAACTCTTGGGCTTAAGTGATTCTCTTGCCTCAGCTTCCCAAGTAGCAGACCTCTCAGCACCCGTGTATGTGGCTGGTGCCCTAATGACTGAGCTACAGGCGCTGAACCTACTCATTCATTTTCTTTTAAAATCTGACTTTTCTTTTTTACAGGATACCAAGGGAAGATGAAAACATCTTAATTTTTATAGATTACAGGCAAATTAGCAGGCTCTCTAATAAACATTAACATGTGCTTTGTCTTTAATTAAAATTCTCACCACTGTAGCCATAGAGTCTCTGGCTATATTAGTTTTTAACAACAGAAAAATAATCTTCCCCGATACATGAACATGTATATGCACGTGAGTTGGAAATAGAACAATATAGTTTATAACATTTATTTATAATCGCCTTATTTGCAAAATGTATTTAAGACACAGAAATGCAAAACTCATATCCAGATACTTACAAGCATATATAATCACACATATGATAACACCTACCATGATACTGTCTAGGCACCCCTGAGAATCGATTTTACAACAGAATTCAAGCTTTAGTTCCTATTTCATAGTGTGTTTTCATTTCATTATACAAGGCAACATATTTAAATATTTTATTTAAACTCTAACTTAAATTGTGTTTGAGCTCTTTTGATAGTTATATGTGAATGAATCCAACTGCATACTTTGATTTGAGGAATATAAGTAAGAACACACTGTACTCCATCATTAGTCATCTTCAAAGACTAGGAGGTCTTCACACCTTTCTCTCAGTTTCCCTTGCCAGGACCAAAAAAGGATAATATAAACGTCATGTTGTAAATGATAAATCACATTTTTATAGACTTGGAAGTTAATTTTGCTTAGAAGCGTTTTTATGGACTTTGGAAGCTGAAGAATAAAAGCAGCGAGGTTTGTAAGATCAAAAACTTTCCTTCCAGGGAGTAGCGTTTGTGTTCTTTCCTACACATTCACATCGGTTTCAGTTTCCTCTTGCTAGTTTTTCACCGCTAAAAGGTACAAGCTGAAAACAATCTACTTAATTAAGGCAGCTTTTCACTCAGCCTCTCAATTGAAAGCAAATTTTTTTTGTTAATTTTGTATGGGAAATAATAAAACAACTTGGGAGAGTCCTCCCCACTGATCAGGCCCTTCCTTCCTTAAACCATGGTTTTGTTTAGATGTCCACACTCCTCCTGAGGACATGACCGTCCGCAGGGAGAATTTGAGTAGTCTATCATTCATAGAAATGAATTATTTGACTGATTCACATCTTGTCAATAAGATCTCATTTCTAGGCTCAGTGCCTGTAGCTCAGTGGCTAGGGCACCAGCCATATATACCAGGGCGGGTGGGTTCGACCCCGGCCCACACTTGCCAAACAACCATGACAACTACAAAAAAAACAAAAAAATAGCCAGGCATTGTGGCAGTGCCTGTAGTCCCAGCTACTCTAGAGGCTGAGGCAAGAGAACCACTTAAGCCCAAGGGTTTGAGGTTGCTGTGAGCTGTGACGCCACCATACTCTATGGAGGGTGCCATAATGAGACTCTATCTCCCCCCCCAAAAAAAATCCCATTTCCACCTCTATTTATTAATGTCCCTGAAACAGATTGTGAAGCTGTGGCAATCATCTTGCCCCTGCTAGGAAAGATGGGCCACCATGATGAAAACGGTGGGACAGAAACATGGAACCTAGATCTCTGGTGACACTGCGGGAACCACTGAATTCACCAACCTTGAAACTGCCCTACTTATGAACTGTCTGTAACAGAAAACAACACACGACTAACCTTTTAAATCAGTAGATTTAGAGATTTGGGTCATACACAACTGAAAACCAATACACTCCCTTCTGCTTCTTGCTGTATAGAGCATAGTGAAATTCAAAATTGTAGTGAGAACTTTTTGATATTTCACTCTGTAAGTAGCGGGGGAAAGGGAGGAAGGAATATAGGACCTGAGCGTGAATGCTCCCTCCGTGCACGAGCTGTTTCCTTTAACCTCAGTGCTCATTCACGTATTTCCAGGATACTAAATTTCCTGGCATTTTGTTGGGCACTAAGCATACAGAGATTAACATAAGACAAACCCTAACCCTTAAAAAACTCACAGGCCAATGGATGAGACAGATGACTCCACCAGAATCTTCTCTTCAGTGTGATCATACACCACCTATCCCAGACCCCTCGGTGGTACCTAATGTAACCTGGGGGTGAGAGGCCTGTTGTTTCCAAGGAAATGGATTATTCTGGGAGGATTCAGATGGAATTATTTTACAAGTTATGAAGATATTTTCCTTTAATTTAACCAAACATTTCACATTCACGAAGCCATTTATTTCAGAGAAATCTACGTGACTCTCGGAGTTGATCTTGGAGCAAGAGGCTTAGTGAGACAGACGCGCAGTGGAGGGTTCACCCAAAAAGGGAACAGCATGCACAGGGCCCAGGGCATGAGACAGAGAATCTGGGGAATGAAAATTAACACCACATGACGGGATCAAAGTGCACCTGGTGGCGGGTGATGGCTCTGGAGGAACAGACATGGGCCCACACAATAAAGATCTTTATCCTGGTGACAGTCGAGCAGTACTGGAGGATGGCAAGTGACAGAGGGACATTATCCAATGTATCTTCTAGGAAAACCACTCTGGCAATAGAAGAAATAAAAATTTAGAAAAGAAAGAGTTAAGAGAGAGCCAGACTTTAAAGCTACTATAGAAATTCAACCAAAAAAAAAAGAAATAGTATGGACTCAGACAAAGATAGAAAGAAAAGAGGGAATTTGAGAATGATTGAAAGAAATTGTTGCCAGGATCAGTATATACACACCTATAGTTCCAAGTACTCAGGAGGCTGAGGTGGGAGCATTGCTTGAGGGCAGTTCTGGCCTGTAAGGTGTAAACATTAAGTTCAGCATCAATACGGAGACCTCCCAGAACAAGGGACCACCAGGTTGCCTAAGGAGGGGTGACTAGGCCTAGGTCAAAAACTAAGCAGGTCTAAACTCCCATGCTGATCAGTAGTGGAGTCAAGCCTGTGAATAGCCACTGCACTCCAGCCTGGACAATATAGCAAGACCCCATCTCTTAAACAAACTAATAAATAAATAAATAAGAAATTGCTGTTTGATGGCAGAGTGGATGGAGGGTGGGCAAGAGGTAACCTAAACCTGATTCCCTAGGATTAGATAGGACAATAGTGGAGATGACTATGCCACCAAGACAGACAGATGTGACACTTTGGAGAGGAGAAGAGTGGCACAGTGAACACCAGGCACTGGCCTGGCCAGCAGCCAGGAGGGAAGCTTCATGTGTCAGGATTGCAGACAGCCCATCCCATTGTCACTGTTGTAATCTTAATCCACCAGGACTGACAATCTTGGAATATACGATATCTGTAGCTATAAACAAACTGTCAGTGGACTGCTACTCACTTCCTGTCCCCAAAGTAACAGAAAATCTAGGAGGCAGATTTAAATATACTGATTTATTTGTTAGTACATAGATAAAACACAATGTACAACAAGAGAAATGGAAGAATAAGTTGCATATCCTTCGACGCAGAAGCCCAGAGAGTCCAAAATTAAAGAGAAACGATTGGATGTGATTTTCCTTTTTCAGTTTGGCCGGTTGGTCTCTATCACACTGTGGAAATGCAACAGTACTGTATTTATGTTTGCACCTCGTAAGGGAAATAACAAATACATAGACACACACGTATTTTTAGGGTACTTTCTGAATGAATGTTTAAAGAGACAGACGGTACCTAGAAATAAATGTACATGCAGCCTTTGGTGAGATTCTATATGAAAAGGAAATGGCCTTCCATAAAGAAAAGGGAAACCAAACCCCTGAATGGCAGCTCTTCTGGCCTGAGGCAGCTGCCTACAGAGCAGAGTTCTTTGTCCTCCTGACTGCCCTTTATCCTGGGGGGGAGTCAGCAAGGGCTGCACCCACATCTCTCTCCAACATTTCTGCTTTCTATAAACAAGCAGCCGGGGTCGCTTTTTTCTCTTGCTACCTACCTTAGAAAAGTTGTCCTGGGTGTGTAGGAGTCAGGTGCTGAGAGATGCCGGCTCCTCCAGGAAAAAGCAATTCAAAGTTCACAGCAAGATGAAATTCTGCCCTGAGGGAGACCACAGCAGTGTTATTACTACATTCAAGGGGGAAAGAGTGGCCAGGAGCAGCACCAGGGCTGCAGGACATGTCTCAGAGTTGGACGAATGTCTACCAGAGCTCTCAAAACTGAGTGAGGTTTACAAGAGGCAGATACAGAAGGGGTGAGACTATCCCAGGAGAAAGAGAAGCCTGCAAGACACGGGTCTTAGAAAGACCAGCTGCATGGCCCAGCCCCAGTGTCTCCTCTGTGACGACGTCCCTCTGGCCCCTGAGAGCATCCGGCTGCCTCCCCAGCAACTCCCACGGGCATCACAGTTACCCCTTACACACGTCGCTCCCCAGCTGAAACGCTGACCCCCAAAGGCCTGGGAGGCCATTTTTCATCCCTCATTCCCAGCACTTGGCGCCCCACCTGGTGCATGGTAGGTATTCTCATCCACCTGGCTGAGTAGCTGGGGCCTCCCAGTGTGCATCAGCAAACCAAGGTGGATGGGGGTGACAGGCTGCACTGTGAACTATGGCATGGAACTCGGAGCCTGATCATGACACACTCAAGCACACACAGAGTTTGAATATTACAGAAAAGTTGACTGTTCTCATCATGAGAGGTTGGTGGTGAATAACCAGAAAAGGGTCTATTGTGAGGGATGAGAGGCCCTGAAAATCAGAGAACATGCAAGACAGCATGAGGCACAGAGGACTTGGCAGCAGCTCAGAGGTTGGGGTTCAGCGGGTGCCAGCCACCGTGTCGAGCACTTCACACACACTATTTTATTATCTCACAATTCTCTGAAGTAGGCATCATTATTCCCAATCTAGAGATGATAAGACTGAGGGTCCTGGTGAATGAGGACCCTCCAGAATTGTAAGTCTCGAGTTCCTTCCCAACCCCACCTGACCCTGAGAACAAAGCATTCTCTGGAGCAAACCAGCATAAGGAACTCAGATGGGAGAAAATTTCATCACTGACCAAGAAGAGGTTACACTCTTTCTATAGACTTGGGGCAGAATCTCTCCAGAGAAACCAGGATAGGGGTCTACTGACACATACATAAAATTATATTCTTTGCAACAATTTAAGCTCATGAATAAAAATTTTAGATGCCATTTTGAGACCTACAGAGACACATGGCTTTTTTTTTTTTTTTTTTTGAGACAGAACCTCAAGCTGTTGCCCTGGGTAGAGTGCCATGGCATCTCAGCTCACAGCAACCTCCAACTCCTGGGCTCAAGCTATTCTCCTGCCTCCACCTCCCAAGTAGCTGGGACCATAGGCACCCGTCACAACACCCGGCTATTTTTTGGTTGCAGCCATCATTGTTTGGTGGGCCTGAGCTGGAATCGAACCCGCCAGCTCAGGTGTATGTGGCTGGCGCCTTAGCCGATTGATCCACAGGTGCCCAGCCCACATGGCTTTCACTTTGCTTTATCCTTTTTAAGTGGCATACCAGTGGAGATATTTGACAATCTTGGTTAAACTTCTACATAAAAATTTCTGGTCTTAGGTAAGACCAAGGTATAGAAGAATAACTGCTTTCTCCTTGAAGGCATAACTGGCTCTTTTTCATTTCTGGATTAGACTTAATCCAATATTTGAAGCTCTGTAACATATTTCAAACCAACCTGGACTTAATCAGGGGGGAAGGAAGGATCGAAGGCCAGATAGCAAGATGAAGACATGGCGTGGCAGTCTAAGAATCCTCAGCTTCCGCTTACGGCTCGTGGCTTTTGGAAATACTAATGATGGCAGGATAATTTTTAGGAAAGAAAGAAAGAGAGGGTGTGAGGGAGAGAAGGGGGAGATGGAGGGTGGGAAAAGAGAGACAAAAAGGGAAGGAAGGAAGGCAGTTGTGAAAAGAAAGACACAGACTTGACTTTGCAGAAAGTAATGCTTTTGTGGAGGCAGCCTCATAATAGAAACGCACATACACACACACACACACACAGAGCGTGAGAACAAAAGCGAAGATCCTTAGTGCCTAAAATGAAGGTATATGGCAGTGAGATGCAGAAGAGGGAAGGGAGGCCTGCACCCTTTCTGGAGCAAACAAGCCCCTTGGCAATAAAAATGGCGATTATCTTTATTATACCACTTTAGGGAGTGAGGAAATAGGAGCCGAATTAGCAGAAACACAGATACGGAGGCATAAAGAAAATCAAGTGAGAAAACCCTCAGTTCTTAACCAGGTGTGAATCTGCCTAGTTTAATGTGGACAAACTTCTTGACATTAAACAGCATCTTTCTGCCTCTGTGTTCCAAGCACTCATTCACGGTATCAAGCGCTCACCAGCCCAAATTCACGGCCTTAAGCATCCCGTATGCTCAATATAAGTTGAAACTAGGAGATTAACAACTACAGGTCCACATGAGAGAAAAACACAATTAAATTCAAGAAGTGGGGAGGAGGGTTAAGTTCCCACCTAACAGGTACAACGTAGAGGTAAATGCTCACCTCCTGGGTGAAGGACTCACCTACAACCTGAACTTCACCTTACAAATGCACAAATGTAAGCTCATATTAATCCAAAATTTTTAAAAAATTAAAAGCTATCCTTTTACTTGTTTCCTTCCCTAGCTGAAATTAAATCAATAAAAGGCTCTGAAGACTATTATTATTATTATTTGAGACAGGGTCTCACTCTATCACCCAGGCTAGAGTTTAGTGGCTTCATCACAGCTCACTGCAGCACCAAACCCCTTGGCTTCAGGAATCCTCCCACCCCGGGACTACATGTGTGCACCACCACTCCCGGCTAATTTTTCTTTTACTTCCCTTTTTTGGTGGTAGGGATGATCTGCCTTAGTCTGTGAAAACATTCTTTTTAAAGAACCGGAACCTATTTCCAAGTTCTTTCATTCTTTGTAAAACTAGTTTTACTAAGCAGGTATTAAACACAGGTGTTCTCTACACAAGCATGCTATGGATAATGTGATGGTAAAGAGGACACAGGGAGTTTTAATCTTGTGGGTGACAAGGAGAGCTGGCTTATATACACAGAGGTATAATTCAGCTGTGAGTGCCCTGAGAGGAAATACACATATTGACATGTCGATGAACTTCTAAGAGTTCAGAAAAGGGAGGAATCAATTCCGGCAGAGGGGATCCGGGCGAGCTCCTCCCTCGCCTTGTAGAAGGCTTTACCTGATACAGGTTCTTTGCATTCTACTCTGTGTGACTGCTGGGCTGAGGAAAGGAATCCCAACCTATTTCTTTCACATGTCCCTGAGATAAATACAGTGGCACATGTGCACATATACACACTACCCAGCAACACAATTTCTAGACATGTTTTCAAATTAAAGATAATCAACAGGAGCACAGTGGATGGCAGGTGTCCCGGAGAGTTGCAGGACAACCCCCCCTTTCCTCTCTATGCTCTGCTTCATTGTACAAAAGAACTGTTTCCAGTTGACTTACTATCACAGCTGAAAGAAATGAACAATATAACACGTAAACAAAAACCCAACACTTTTGGCACGATGATGTAAAATCTGAATATTAACAGTAATGATGTAATGTTTTGCTTTACCCCAGCACCTCTGCATTCACTGGTGGCTTAGAGTGGGGGAAAAGTAGGCATAAGAGGGGTCTCACCATGCAGATGTTATACCCGGGGATCACAGGGGGGCCTTCTTACTCACAAAAGAGATGCAGCTAGATGTTATTTCATGTGCTTTATCACATTTTTTAAAAAGTAACGTATGTACATATTCTTTTTTAAAGAAAGAAAAAAATGTATGTCAAAGATAGTTCCAAATCCCCCCCCCCATTTCTAAATCCATTCATTTCTCTCATACACAGACATACCTTAAGAGTTTGGGGGGTGTCCTTTCTTCCATTTCATTTTAATTTTTATTTTTTTTATTTCAGAATGGTTTGAGTTACATTCATTACTTTTGTACAATTTGAGTCAAGATTTATAATTGTTTCTTCTTCTATTTTTGTTTCAATAAATAATGCATGATTTTTTTTCCACATGACCTGCTGATTTCACACTGTAGCAACCGATGCAATAGCAGCACGTCTCACATTAACTGTTTCAACCCCCTTTGGGGGGGTCACCTAAATACATCCTGCATATCCGATATTTATATTACAATTCATAACAGTCGCAAAATTACAGTTATGAAGTAGCAACAAAAATAATTTTATGGCTGGGGGTCACCACAACATGAGGAACTGTATTAAAGGGTCGCAGCATTAGGAAGGTTTAGAACCACTGGTTTAAACCAAACCCCTACGATGGAGTCCTTATCCTATATCCTAACTAGTGGTTCAGCTTCTGTTGATCCAACCCTGACCTGGTATACCACGTGATGTCTTAAAAATTAGCCCTGAAATGCTTCTTCCCCCTACAACCTCCCACCCTCCTTCTTCCTTGGAGGTCTGGATGGAGAGTGTGGACTGTCTTACTTCTAGGAAAGAAAAGCTGTCCACACCAGAATAAGATCGCCTCCCACCTCCTCTGCTGATCTTCTTTCCCCGCTTTTGAGGGCCCTATCCACTCTTGGTTCAGAAATTAACCGAGCAGCGCAGTGTAAAATTCCGTCTTGCTCTCAAAGAGGGTAATTGCCATACTTTTGAAATAAGGAAAATTCGCTGCCTTGATGTTAATTATGACACAATGTGTCATTTTAAAACTATGTCAACACAGTACTCCACCAGGGGCTTCCCCTTTATTAGTGGTTCATCAATATTGAAATAGACCAGGCTTGAGAAAAAGAAACTCTTTTAAATTAGTTTTTAAAGCTGAAGGGTGTTGCTGAGACAGGCAAGACACTGAGTAAAAGTCCAGCGCATCTCTTTATCCCAAGGAGAAATGGACACAGCCCACTGCGCTACATTGGAAGAAGCTTTTATAGGGAGGCCAAATCAAACATCCCTCCCAGAGGGGGCCAGCACCCAGGGCCCATTGCCATCCACACAGATAGCAGTGAAGAAAGGGTGTGATTGCAGTAGGTCAGCCTCATAAATAAGAAAACTGCTCACTTCTTCAAGACTGCACCATGCTGAAAGCTATGAACTTGAAGACAAGTAAAAAAATAACATAGGCTGAAAAAACGCCAACTCTCACTTTTTTTTCAGTAGCATTACTTCATCTTGCAGAAACGAATGCTCTTCCCTCAACTTTAGGATTCCCGAGGGATGGGGAGGAGGGACAATTCATCCTTCACTGCTCTTTGTCTTAAGAGAGGGTGAAAGAGAAAGTGAAGAAATCTCTGAACAAATGGAATGCTTTCCTCCCGTGCAACTTCATCAAGTTGGTAGGGTAGGACAGTTTTGGCAAACCAAGTACTTAGAACAGAGAGGCAGTTAGAGTTATTACTGTACTGTTAGACTTGCAGGTGGTTCTACCCTGTAGTGGCGAGGAATGTATCTTTGTGTGTCTGCAGGAGTCTACTTTTAGAGTAAAGGTGTTACCTTTACCGCCTAAGTTCACCTCCTATTACATACTTTAATACAAATGAGAAACAAGCTTCAGACAACTGCAACTCTTTGTTTCCAGAGATACTGTCAGTAGTGAGCAACTGAAGACCCAACCCAAGGAAAGAGAACCTGTACTCTAAGGGGGTTTATTTTCTTATTTAACAGAAGTCCAGAGGAGGCTCAGTTCCAGCATTGATTAATTCAGTGGCTCAGCAATCTGGTCACAGACCCAGGATCTTTCCCTCTTCCCACTTCATCATCAGACTATTAGCTAGATCAGAATAATCACAAGACAAGTTTTTTCTTTTAGAAATACACTCTCATTCTATTGCCCAGGCTAGAGTGCTGTGGTGTAATCACAGTCCTCAAAACTGGGCTTCAGCGATCCTCCTGCTTTACCCTCCCTTGTAGCTAGAATCACAGACACATATTCAGCTGATTTTTTTTTTAATTTTATGTAGAGACAAGATCTTTCAATGTTGCCCAGGTTGGTCTTGAACTCCTGGTCTCAAGTGATTTGCCTATATCAGCTTCCAAAAGGGCTGGGATTATGGGTATGAGCCTCTATGCCCTGCCTGTGCCTCTTTTTAAGAGCTAAGATACCTCATTTAGAAACTCTTTCCCATCTCTTTGTTCAGAACTAGATTCTGGCCCATCCGTAAGTCATCCCAAGTTAAGATGCATGAGACCTCTGGGATCAGCTTAGACCAGGCAGGGGTTAGCTGAGTCCCAGGGCCAGACACAAGAGCAAAGCCAAGGCTTGGGTGAGCCACTGACTTGGGGTGTTGTAAGCCAATACATGAGTCAACCTAAGGATAAAAAAACTTGCTATCGAGGCCAAAATGGTCAATTTCCATTTTTTTCTGGTTTAATACATTGCCCCTTAGAAAACCTCATGAATCAAATGTTAGCAGAAACTAACACTATCTGAAACAGATTTATACTGGTGGCCAGAGCTTGTTCTAAAGGAGCAATATGAAACCTTCCTCCAGGTTTATTCCCTCAAAGTATCGGCAGATAGTCAAAGGCTACCTAACTTCCTCATTGAGAAAATGCTCTGTTTTACATGAGCAAGTTTCAAAATACTGGGTTTTTATGGCAGCTACCTTGTTTTGTCTACCCAGAAATCTCCTTCTGTCAGAAAACATAAACCCCCACCACCCTGTATCCCTATGTGGTTCTGGTAGACCTAACCAACTACAGTGCCCACCGCAGAGGTAGACATGTGGCCTAGGGTTTACAATTAGGACACTCTAGTCTCCTGACCACAACATTAGAGCAACAGTTAGACACCTAACCTCAACCCAGACAGAGACAAAAAACAACAACAAAGTCCTTCCCTGAGACTTGCTAGATGGGAAACAAGGAAATAAATATCAGTCCTCTTTTATGGGGCCCTGTCATGGGGGAAAATGCGGTCAATGCAATGACACACACACAATCAGAGACTCTTGGGGCGGGGGGGGGAGAATGCAGAGGCAGATCCAGCTGGCCCAAAGCCGTCAACTTTCCAGTGACTGATTGCATCATCAGCCCCAAATTTCACCACTCCCTGTATCTGATACTTTTGCCATGAGACGTGGCAGTTTTCTCCACTTCCATGGGAAGGGTATATTTCCCCACTCCCTGACTTGCCAATGGGACGTTAGCAGATATGACACAAACAAGGGCTTTCATATGCCTTTGCCATCACTAGGAGGACATGCCTGGGCTTACCTGCAGGTTTGAGGGAAATTTGACACATGGGATAGACCCAAAGCACTGCACCCCAGCCTGGGAGCCTGAATCTGAGATCAGCAAAGCTGGTCCAGCCACCTAAGGAAGTGTGAAATCAATAAATGCTTGCTGCCACATGTCACTGACACATGCGTAATTGACCAATTCACCAGTTATGTAAGTCTGTGCATTACACACACACATACCCTTTTCTTTACCTAATATTTTTATTTGTTTTTAAAACCAAAATGGAGGCTTCCAATGGAGGAGACTTCTTGCCTGTTTTGTTCTCTGTTATACACAAAACCAGTAGAGAATGGGCTGGGACACTGTAGGCATTCAATAAATATTTGATGAATAATGCAAGTTTGAGTTGAATATCTGTCACTTCAAACGAAAGCCCTGACTAATACAAGCCAGAAATCAAAGGCTTATTTTCCTTTGATCTTACAACATATTTTTACATCCAAAAATCACATCAATAGAATTTAGCCTAGTAGTTTTCTCCCAGATTCAGAGGATTTTCAGTGTTAACAAGTCATTAATGTATCAAGGATCAATACAAAAGTACAGATTAGTACTTAGTAAAGTCAATCCTCCATTATTTGTCAGTAGAGAAATCTAAGTCCTAAATCCCTAAAGTCACCCAGCCAAGGCCATGCTGTGCCACTGGCTTGCCTAATACCCCTTTGTTAACTGTACCACCTCTCCTAATTAACAAGACCAGGGAGGCTTTGCATCATAGAGCCACCATTTTGGTTTTTTTAATTTTTATTTCACACATAGAAAAACTGTAGGCTCAGCGCCTGTGGCTCAATCCGGTAAGGCGCCAGCCACGTACACTTGAGGTGGTGGGTTCGAATCCCCAGCCCGGGCCCGCCAAACAACAGTGATGGCTGCAACCAAGAAATGGCCGGGCGTTGTGGCAGGCGCCTGTGGTCCCAGCTACTTGGGAGGCGGAGGCAGGAGACTCGCTTGAGCCCAGGAGTTGGAGGTTGCTATGAGCTGTGATGCCAAGGCACTCTACCCAGGGGGATAGCTTGAGGCT
>CAUYQV010137958.1:0-15144 GCA_963574575.1 Galagoides demidoff
ATAAATGTCTTAACAAAACAATTATGAGAAAGACATGATGGCTATGTTAGCCAGTTGGATGAGAGTTTTCCAAACTGCATATGGAAGCAACACACTGTATCCTATGATAGAATTAATGTATACAATTATGATCTAATAAAAGAAAAATAAAATAAGATTAAAAAAAAAACAAAAAACAAAACAGGAGGAGGATCAGAGCTGGCCAATGAGTCCTAGTTTGCTGGCTTCTGGTCTAGACCAAGGATTTAGCTGGCTTCAAGGAAGGCCCTTTGTGATGAATGGAAGAAAACAGTGAAGATGTCAAAGCCACAGATACCACCAGCACTGGCCATCCATCCAGAGTGGCTCAGCTGTGTCTCTTCCAGTGAAGTTCAGAAGGGGGAAAGGAGCCATCAGACCTCACGCAGAGGGTCTGTCATTCTCTGTGGTTCTTGCTGGCCACTTCCTTGGAAACTCTGTGTCCCTTCCTTAGGTAGATGCTCCCAGTTCAAGGGAACTAGGACATAATTCTATCACTTCAGGTGCTGGGGGATTGTTGGAAGGACATGCAAAGAGGGGGAGAAGAGCAATAAACCCCTCAGCAGTCACAGCTGGGCTTCACCAAGAACCCGAGCATTGTTCACAGCCATGTGGGATTTGATGCGAGTGTGTGTGATCTGGTGAACAGAGCCTCACGTTCCATAATCAAACTGCCTCAGTTCAAGTTCCAGTCCTGCCATGTCCCAGCTGTGTCACCTCCCTAGCCTCAGTTTCCTGCCATGATGGTGACAGTGATGGCACTGACTCTGCAGGGGCCTTGTGAAGACTCCATGAAGCCACACGTGGAAGGGCCTAAGAGTGCCAGGCACAAAGTCATACTCACTGAGTATTGTTGCCAACTGCAATTCTATTTCATGAGTAGTACCAACTGATGCTACTGTATTTCCCCGAAAATAAGATCTACCCAAAAAACAAGCCCTAGCAGGTTTTCTATGCATTTGTTAAATATAAGCCCTACCCCGATAATAAGACCTAGTGATGGGCCTGGCTATGCAGTGTATCTGCATAGCCATGCCATGCATTTCGGTGCGGAGTGGTAAGGAAGACTGGAATACCTTTTATCTGCCATAGCTCCTCTCTCCAAGCTGTTCGCATTTGTGCCAGTGTGCGTGTGGTAATCGCAGGCATCTTATTGCGTATGTGCGAACAGCTAGTGGAAAGGAGTTCACGCATCACTAGCGCCAGCCCCACCAACAAGGTGGACTCCCCCTGCCAGGTTCCAGAAGAAGATGACTTAACTGTATTTGAATAAATGTAGATTGTTGTATTATACTTAATAAAAAAAGACATCTCCTGAAAATAAGCCCCAGTGTGTCTTCTTGAGAAAAAATAAATATAAGACAGTGTCTTATTTTCTAGGAAACATGGTATTAATACTTGTCACTAACAGGGCTCTGTCCACAGAGGCAGGTCGTTTGTTGTCCAGTCTAGTGTTGGGTGGTGGGAGTGGCTGAGTTACCCTCTTCTGTTCTGCTACATGGACCATTACTTATCGACAACAGCTCTCCATGGCTCAGCAAGACAAGATGTCCCAAGAGAAGATCTGATTGGCTCTGCCATTGTTATGCAGTATCGGGCAGCCCTACTGAGCAGAGTTTGCATACTAGGCCACCTTGTTGGCTTCTTTCAGCCCAAGAACAAGCCCTTCATTTGGTCAGTTCTGGCCAGGATGACCCATGACCGAGAGCCCCTCGGACTGTGGACAGAACAGCGTCCTGCAGAGCCTCTCCCACATGGCACTCTATGGAGCCCATCCAGGTGACGTGAAGACACTTGGCTCTGCTAGTGAGGGCCCTGTCCCTTCTCATGCCATGAGGGTGCCTTCCTGGTGCTCCTGGGATGGCCTTTTCTCTTTTCCTCTCACAGGTTCCTAGCCTACTGCAAAATTAAATATCTGTATTGAGAGCTAGAAATGGTGGGTCTAAAAGCAAAAACAATTTTTTGTGATGACTTTACAGCAAGGGCCCTGGAGTAAGGGGATAAAGATAGAGGGGTGACTTTGACATATTCCCTAGAGAGCCACAATTCTCCTAGCTGAGTATCTTTCCTCAGGATGTCCCCCTTAACTGAAATGGGAATTGTAGGTCAAAGGGGTGCTTGGCACAAAGCTTTAGAAGTCTGCTAGTTCTCTGAAAGTATCCTCTAGTGAATCAGCAGAGAGAGGGCAGCTGTCTCACAGCATTCTGGACTGGTCTCTTGCAGACCCCTTTTGGGGGCTGCTTTCAAAAGATTCACTCTCTGGCTTTGGGTAGATTTGAGGTAGGCTGTTTGCTGAAGCTCTGGAATCCCCTTTTCTTTTATTCCTTCAGCAAAGTCCCAGCCTGTTGACCTTTGAGTCCCAGCGCTGAGCCTGGGTCTGGATTTATCTACCCCACTGGGGCCAAATGCCTGACTTGTTAACCATGCTGAATGGTTTTATTTGTTTTTGTTGTGCATTTTTATCATTTTTGTTCATGCGTCTGGAGGCTTTCCTTAGAAAATGATGGATGCGTTTTCATAAATCAAAAAATAAATGAGAAAGTATATAAAGGCAAAAAATAGACCCGAGCCTGGAATTTGCCACTAGGAGCTGCTAGCTATTTCCCAGGGAGGATGCACTTCTCTATTTTACAAGAGCAGATCTTGACTTATTTCACAGAGATCAGTTTCCAAAGTATTTCCTAATCCTAATGCCCATAATGATGATGATGATAATTCCAACTGTGCCTGGTACGGTGCTAAGTGGTTTTTAAATACACTGTCACATTGAATTCTCACGACCATATGATGAACCAGATTTTTTCCCCCATTGCAAAGACAAGTAAGGAGAGGTTCAAATGGCTTTGTTACTTGACCATGTTCCTGTGGTTGACAAATGTAGGTTTCCAGTGCTCTTCACTGGTCATTGGTGCTTTTAGCACTCGCTGGAGGTGCTGAAGGATAGGTGCCTGGAAATGGTGGGGGCAGCTCCCACCTGGGGAGGCCTATGGAGAGAATCTGCTCATCAGCTCTGTTGATAGGTACAGAGCCCCTGAGTCTGAATATAGCCCTGCTGGGGGCCACACTGAGACGGTGTTCCACAAACGATCCTCCTGGCGCTTTGGTCAATGTCGCCACTAGCAGGAATCCTCTCTTCCAGTTTCATCAGCCTTGAGCTGTGGCTCCCCTTCCTTCAGGGCATTCTTAGAAACTAGCCACAGGGCAGGAGTCTAATGCAAGCCAGAAGGCAACGTGTGAGAGTCCATGCACTTCGAGTTGTAGTTACCAATCCTCCGGTCGTAAGTCATAGAACAGTCACCAGGATAAGCTTAAGAAGAACAGAGGGGTGGGGTGTTTCTTGGTTCATGTGATCAGAGCAGGAAATGGTTCTTCTTCTTCTTGGGGAAGATTCCAATTTCTCTGCTCAGTCCCATGTCACTCTTTGGACCAGTTGGAGGGATGGGGAAGCTGACCAATTCAGTTCAGGACCTGCCGCTTCTCTGGCAGGAAATGGGGCAACTCTTATGGGCTGCCGGAACCACAGAGCATCAAAGGGGGAGCAGGATGCCCACACAACAGGCTGCTGTTCTTGTGGGCAGCTTGGTAATGTCTGGGACATTTTCTATTGTTTCTCTTCTCTTCCACACCTCCCTTCTTTGTCTAGGCTACAGTATCCTGGGCCTGAGTCAAGATTTTGACATAAATCCCTGGTGAAGTTCTGAACAGTTCCACTCCTTGTTCTTTCCCTGCCTTGCTCATTCCAGCGTGCCGGTCCTACAGGGTATGTATGTTTCTGTGGTAGGTGCCTGTGCTCTACCTTAGGGCTTCTGAACTCACATCCTGACCTTGGCTCGGGCCGGGAGATCTCAAGTGATGTCACTCGAAGTTGTTTGGGACTGAAGAGGAGCTTTAAGCCCATATAATTTCTAACTGGCCATGCTTGGACTTTTCAGCAGGACTTTCCCTGTGTGAACATCTGGTAGGATCCGAATCCTACCCCAATTCTGTGTTCTTTTCCTAACTTTTTCAACGGTAACAACATATGTAGTTTTGCAAAAGATTCTTTCACAATTTTATGAGTGTGTGTAAATAGGCTAATTAGCCTAATCGCTTGCTATTTCGTCATCTGTGTGGCACCACTTGGCCCAGGAGTGTGTCACCGCTTCTGACTCCCATGCAATGAGCAGGACAAATGACCACTCTGACAAGACTCTGAATTAGGAATTCCAAGATGCTGCCATGGAGCTCTGGCAGGGAAACCCTTCGCTTCTTTTTTGACAGGAAAGGATGAGGTTTGGAGACTTTCTAAGCAAAACATTTTTTAAAGCAATTAAAAAAGAAAACAAACAATACATTTCTAGTAATCACCATTGCACCTTATGGTAAAGGACTTTCTCTGTGCTTCCTACCTGGTGACCTGTCACCCGATGCTCCATCAGCTACTTGGCTGTACCCAAGAAGCAGTTCAGAGCTTTGTCAAAATCCTTCTTTATTTTCTTATTGTTTGGGATTCATTGAAGGTACAAAGAATTAGGCTATACTGATTGCATTTGTTAGGTAAAGTCCCTCTTACAGTTGTGTCCCGTGCCCAAGAGGTATGCCATACATTGTGACCCCCATCCCCCTCCATCCTCCCTTCCCCCCACTCCCTCATTCCCCTACCACCCCCTTGTATTAGATCATCTACTGCCTTCATATTAGAATTGAGCACATGGGATTCTTGCTTCTCCATTCTTGTGATGCTTTACTAAGAAGAATGTGTTCCACCTCCATCCAGGTTAATACAAAGGATGTAAAGTCTCCATCCTTTTTAATGGTTGAATAGTATTCCATGGTGTACATATACCACAGCTTGTTAATCCATTCCTGGGTTGGTGGGGACTTAGGTTGTTTCCACATTTTGGTAATGATAAGTCATAATCCTTACATTGTTTCAAGTTGGTTTTCATATTTGGTCTTGTCTCTCCAAAGGTGTCATAGATTCTCTAAGGACAGGAAGACTATTTATCTCTTATTTCTCTTTGCCAGGCATGTGGTAGGTATAGATACGGAACCCTCAGCTGCCGAGTTGTAATTGCATGTGTTTCAGGGTGAAGTTGAGGGTGGCAGCTACAGGCAAGTGCTCTGAGGTTCCTGTAACCCTGATCTGTCAGAAGCACTTGAATTGCATGTATACAATCTTTAATTCTTGGGTGAGGTGCTGTTTCCCAACTGTGCAGATTTCTAATTGAACTTTTTTGTCCTTTCTGGGTCAATGCAAGTTCTCAACTGTACACTGGAGAAGTTGCTGTTTCCATCACTGTTATGAATTTACATGCGGCAAACCGAAGGCCAAACAGTTCTGGCACTTACTCAAAGCCTTCCTCCCAGTCACCTCTGAAGTAAGACAGTAACACACCTGATCTGTTCTTCTGGCCTCTCTAAAGCCAAATTTCAGCCGTGGCTAATTTTCTGTAGGGAATGTCATGGGGAGAGTGGGTCAGAGGGAAGAGGAGGGATCTTCCCTGCCACGGAGCCACAGCCTGCTTTCTTTGGATGAGTCCAGTTGGGTTCCTGGGATCTGATGTGGCTGCGTGTACACATGCGTCAGAAAAAACAAACGTCTGTGTTCTGAGGCCTTTCTGTTGGTGAGGGTGGCAAAGTGGTGGTCACTGGTTGTTCTCTGTAAGCCAGGCAGAGGGAAAGGGAAGTATGTGTGAGTCTCTGATAATTCTCTTCTCTTTCTTCCCTTCGCTTTTGTTCTTCAATAAATCACTCAGGACAATCTGCTTCTCTTTAGTGGTATGTTTTCCTAGTGTTCAGGCTTTGTTTGAAATTCTAGAACAACAGCGTTGCCGTAAATATGGTCAACCTACATGTAATTATGCTGGTATGTCAACTTTGCCCCTCGGAGTAGGGTCTGCTCTGGTTAACCAGAGGCCTCCCTGACTCAGAAACAAGACCTCCTGCAGGACCCCATGGAGGGCCGACCCCGAGCCCTGCATCTGAAGGGGTAAGCGAGCCCATAATTACACTCCTTGTTTAGGTCAGAGCACAGGAGGGTTTACATTAAAGACCTCAGCTGGCACACAGTGAGCCTATGGAAAAAATGAGCCGCTCCCTCTCTCTTCCCCATCCTGCGATGCCTGTCCCAGGGCTCAGGTTTCACAGATGCCTTACATGACTCCACTCTTGGACCACTACCGATTAGAAGGGTGAATCCCCCAGTTCCGAGAGACATCTCAACCCAGAGGATTGCAAACTGAGTCTTTTAAGAGTCACAGAACCATCTCCAGGTTGGGAAGGACCAGAGATGATAGTCTAAGCTGGTATATCTCAAACCTTCATTTTCACATGAATCACTTGGAGGTTTGGTCAAAACCAGGTCTGAATGTAGGGGGCCTGGGAGGGGCTGGAAAGTCTGCATGTTGAGCTGCTCTCTGGCGATGCCCTGTGCTGGTCATGGGACCACACTTGGCCCAGAAAGAGTCCAAGCTAAGCCTCTCAATTTACAGGAATAACAGGGAGACCCAGAGCCTGAGAGAGCTGGTCGGGCAGAGTGGAGACTCGAGTCTTCTTCTTGTCATGGTATTGTCACTGTGCCACACTGGTGTGACTGGCAGGTGCTGGTGTGTCATAGCAGAGAACACTCTTCTGGGCCCATGCCTGGAGTCTGGAGCAGGGGGCTTCCCCCAGGTGCTCTGCAATGGACTCGGATCTCAAAGCTTGCAGCATGAGCCTGCAGGCCTCAGCAGCTGGCAGCTGGCTGGGAGTGGTCACCCTGGGCTTCTTCCTGGAATCTTCAAAGGGGCTGCGGAAGGGTAGGCAGCCTGAGCAAGTGGTCTGTTGAGAGATGAGTGTGTTACTTAAACCCAGGCTACAAAGCGACAGGGCCTGTGGGAAATTTCAGATAGCCAAATGGGATGGGGGGAATACATGCGGTATTATGGAAGAGGGAATGAATGTTTTTTCCTAGAAATCAGAGGATCTCGGACTCTGTTTCTGTCCACACCTCCATGAGAACTTGGGTGGCATTCCCAGACCCAAACAGTAAAATAGATGCAGTGTATTGTCTACCTGAACCTGGAACCTGGATGCCAATGCCAGGCCATGTGCTCTTTTGAAGTTTATTTTGACTCTAAAACTGAAGTTACGGATTTAATCTCTGTATCCATCCATCCATCCATCCACTACCTATTTTTTCTACCTTTACCTTGTCAAGGAGCTTTAGTATTACATATATGGCTGTGTTAGGCAGAATTAACTTTACCAGAGGAGAAGCTGACCTTTGCCCTCAACTCTTGGGAGGCATCCCTAGGCTCCTGAAGTGTCCTTTCTGATAAGCATGTCTTTGTCTAGGTGCTCTGGCCACTGACAGCCTAACAGTGTGGAATATGATGGGCCTCTGGGACATGTCATAGTAGTTCCGCACTCCAGAGGACCTGCAGAGAAGAGGTATTGGCCTGAGCCTTCATATGGGCAACGTGTGATTGATCCTGGAGGGACACTAAAGACTTGGGTGACTTTTCCTAGTTGACAGTATTCTGTGTGCATTATCACACATTGTGGCCAGGGGCAGTGGCACCATCCATGACTTCATGGGGAGAGGAAAACCAAACCACTTGGACCCCTCCTGGACTCTGCCCTATGTGTCTCTTTCCTTGGCTGATTTATATTTGTATCCTTTTGCTGTAACAAAACTAATCACAAGCATAATGCTTTCCTGAATTCTCTGAGGCATTCCTGTGAATTACCAAACTTAAGGGCATTTGTGGGGATGCCCTAAATTTGGAGCCAGCTGTTGTGCAGTGAGGATGATCATGGACACCTCCAAACTTGTACTTGGTGTCTGAAGTGAGGGAAGTCTTGTAAGGACACTCCCTTTAAATATTGTAGTTGGCCAAACTCATCCACAAAGAAATAAAACAGTTTCTTTCATCAAACCTCACGTGGTTGTAGAGTAGATTAAGGAGTCTGGGATATTGGTTAAGATCCTGGGCTTTGCAAAGAGACAGACCTCCAGATGGAGCTGAGCATTGCTGCTTAAGGTTGATGTGGCCACGTTACTTAGGTCCCCAAGCCTGTTTCTCCATCTATAAAATACACTGGCGTCAAAGATGTGCTGAGAAAATGACATGAAACCAAGTGTGTAAAGCAAGGATCGTACAGAGCACCCCCCGCACAAGGTCACCGTTGAGGTCGTTGCTGTCATCAGTCTTCCGTAGTTGTTGGTGTGGTTTCTATATTTACTGCTTATTACTATTTTGCTTTGTTCAAAAAAGTATTTGAGTAGGTTCAGGTAGATGGAAATAAGATAGCCTGATAAAATCAACTACCAAGAAGTAGGAAAGAAATATGGGGTAATTGGCAGTGATGGCTGAAGAAGTAGGTCTCCGGGAGACCTGAGGCTGGCTGAGGGAAAGGTTGCAAGATTGGGCCTGATTGTCTAAGATTGGGAGAGATGCCAGTTGAGAAATGATGACACGTCTCCATCTCAGGTGTAGGGAACAATGTTACGAGGACCAAGCAGTGAGGAGAACAGCCACTCACCTGGTCTGGAGAACAGAGAGCCTGGACCTACCTCCTTGGATTCACTCATCGATCTTCTATCTTCCAGGCATTTCTATTTGGTCAGCAAAGTGTCATTAATAGAGGCATGTGCTGTGCTGTAAAGAGGCAAGGGAGAGAGAGGAGGTGACATTGGTTTTGGAAACCTTCTACCACTTCCTTATTCTTTCTCTTCTTTTTGCCACTCCAGGCAGTGCCAAGACTCTCTGGTGGCTACACCCTCTTTCATTTCTCCTATTTTCTGGTAATGTGTTACTTGAGAATCATGAAGTTTACAGATGAGGGTTCTAGATGATGCCTTCCCAAGATTTCTATTTTGATGAGGGGAGGGGTCTCCTGATGAGCCAAAAGAATAAAACTGTAGTGATAAGACATGGCAATAAACTCCATTGATAAACACAAAGTAAAACTTGAATTCCACCCCCAGACGATACTCCTATTCCTGAAACCCTCAAGCAGGAGGCAAATCCTAGACAAGAGCTGCTCCTTGAGAAGTTATAGTTGAACAGAACTGGAAGCCATTGTCCTAAGTGAAGTATCTCAGGAAGGGAGAAACAAACACTGCATGTTCCCACTTCTAAGTGGGCACTAAATGGTGGGCGCACTTGGTTGTACTCAGTGGTGTAATGGGCTTTAGATACTTGGGGGAGGGCATGGGAAGGGAAGAAGAGTAAGTGAGTGATCAAAAATTACCTATCTAGCACACTATTCAGGTGACAGGCACACTAAAAGCCCTGATACGCTACATCACTATACTATTCATTCATGTAACAAAACCACTTGTATTCCCTAAATCTATTGAAATAAAAAATGTTAGCTCTCCAAAAGAAGTTTCTTGAGCACTCTGGAGTCCACAGTTAGGAGCAGAATCCTGACTCAGGTGTCCACATTTGGATCACAGCTCCAGGATCCAGCACTGATTAGCTGGTCCCTGAACTTCTCTCTGCCTTAGTTTTCTCATCCATAAAATGGGAAAGTATGGATGAGAAAGTACCTATCTCATAGGCTTATGGGGAAGAATAAATGATTTATTTATGTAAAAGAGCCATTAGATTTTGGTGGTCAGTGATGTTTTAATAAAAAAACCAAACAAAGGTGCCATGTGAAGGCAGTTTAGTCTTTGATCAGAAAGTATTTGGATTGTATTCATTGATCTCTGGCATCTTGGGGTCCCTCAGAGTTTTAAATAGGCTGGGAATCAGGCAAGTCTGATTAGCAAGTGGAAGATAAATGGTGCAGATTCTGTTTGGTTGAATAATGGCAACCTAAATTCTCTTGTGTTTGGCAGTGGTCCATTTGTAGGCCTAGAGTTCCCCAGGATTCTTGATCTTGACCTTCAGCTCCTGGATCTTGAACCAGGATGCAGTTGAAGGAGCACAGTGGTGGAGAGAGCCTGGGATCAAGCATCAAGACTGAGCTGTAAGAGTCTGAGTCTATCACAGCTTTGTGAGTCTTACTTTCTCATCTCTAAAGTGAGTGCTGTAAAGCTTTCTTCACAGTTCTGTCAGGAGGACTCACTGAGATGGTGCATTTGACATGTTTTGGAAATGATTAAGGATAATGTGAGTGTTTATTATTGCTTTGTTCTGGAAATGTATTGACTCATGTCATTGCTCCTAGAAGGCGTCCCAGACAGGTTCTATGCCTTGTCCAAGATGAATTAGAGGGAGGATGTGAAGTGCCTTGGGGCTACTGTTGGGCTGAGCTTAGCCGTCACCTCCCACACTTGCCCAGCATGTGGGTCCGATTGTCTTCTGATCAGGAACAGACCTTGGTCTTCAGTCTGTGGGTTTTTTGTCTGCTTGGTTGAACTGTGGGGATCTGCTCTACATGTTGGATTAGGTTCTGTGTTCAATCACTGACTGACTCTGTGGCTCAATTAAGTCATGTAGGTCTGGTTCTGGCTGTCTCAAAGGGAACTTGGAAAATCAAGACAACCAAAAGACTGAAGGTAAAAGCACTCCTTCCTTGTAAGGTATTTCCATTCTGGAAGCAGATAGCATAGTGATTAAGTGCACAGACTCCTGGATTACCAGTTACAGGTAACCTCTCTGTGCCTCAATTTTCTCATCTGTAAACTGGGGATAACAATAGTATTAATAAATTAGGGTTGTTCTAAGGATTTAATGACTCAACAACATAAAGAGCTTTAAATGGTGCAGGTCAGCACTCTGCAGGTGTTAGCTACTATAGAGTAGGACATGTCCTTTATGTCCCCTTTGAGTATAAAATTCCTGCAGGAAAAATCAGTGCACAGATGTATGGAACCCTTTGGCCCCTACTTGTCTGTAGTATTTTCCTTTGAGTTACTGGCAAGGAGGCATTTGGCCCCAAACTAATCTATATAAAAGAAAAAAATGGAGAAAAATGTGTTTAAAAAGACACATTCAAATAACTACTCTTCCCTAACCTTTCCCAAAGGTTAAAAAGCAAGTTTGTACTTATATGAACTTATGTGGAAAAGGCCTTTCGTGGTTAACATTTACAATAATTTCTCCGGTGCCTGTTGTACCATTACCATTGAAATCTCTTCTCATGTTCTGGAGCAGGTGGACAAGGTTGTGCCACAAGGTAATCAGTTAGTCCTACCTTTTGTTTCTGTCTTCCCAAGTGCCCAAAGAGATGTGGTCTATCCTCTGACCTGTTATTCCAAGTTCAGTGTGGACAGGCAGCTTCCCCTTTTCTAGACCAGGAATCTGAGCCTAAAGGTATGTTTATTGTCCATTTTTACCATGAGTTCTGAAAATGGTTGCATTATTTTGAGATTAGGAGGGATACTGTAATTTTGGATGCTTCTTGCTGGATAGAAATCCCACTTGAAGGGAAGCTGGGAAGGTTCCTGGAAAAGCACGGCAGGCTAGGTCTGTCGGGAAGGTTCAGCTGATGCTCATTATTGTTGCTTCTGGGAAAGTCTAATCAATGTGACACTTTGGGCATATCATCAGCCAAAGAATACTGACTGGGTGTTGACCCCAGATACCTGGGCTGGAGCTGGGCGCCTTGCTGAGCCCAGAGGGAAAAAACCAGATCCAGTGGGCAGGGCACCAGGAGCTCTGGGTCTGTGTGGCTGTTGGCTGTGTGGCAGGGCTGGGGGCATGTTCCCAGGGAGACTTGGGCCTGGTGCAACAATGGGGTTTCCAAGAAAGCTTTGTGTAGCTCTATTATTGATCAAGAAGAAAAAGTGTGTTATTATTTTTTTTGTCTTTCCAAATACACAGGTGAAATTTGTCCAATGGAATTCACCACACTGGGCCAGAGAGAAGGGAAATTTAATCCTGCCCACTTGTTATTGCCAGCTGTCGTTGAGGCTCAGTGAGTGTTGCTGTCCGGCGTATGGCCCTGTGCAATGTTCTAGGAAACTGTGGGAACATTTGGTATTAGTCTTGGCATTTGGATCCAGGAGCTGCATCAGCACTGGGGTGGTGACATTCTCTTGTCTGTTCACTCCCAAGTAGCTCCCCCGCCCCTATATTCCTCATCCTTTCTTGAAGAGGTGCCTCTTTCTGAGCGAGTGTTTTGAACTGTCTGAGGACCCTGCAGTGTCTGCTGTGGTGGACTCCCCTGCCAGGCCCGCAGCCCGCTGCAGAGGGAGTGCCAGCTGCAGTGATTCCCTGCTATGCTTGCTCTGGGCCCAGCCCTGGCAGGAAGAAGCTGCCTTTCCAGTCTTCCTCCTCCTCCCCTGGGGCACCCTGAATCCAATTAGCTCACGTGGGAATAGGAAAGCCGTGCTCCCTTGCCTTAGCCTGGGACAGTTCATCCCACCTACAGAGCTCCTTGCAGGGTCTGCACCCCACTTCATCTCCACCATCTGCCCTCCCCAAGTTCCCTTCTCTCTTATAGGTGTTACAAAGAATGACCCCCAAGTTGTTCTGCCCCCAAATCTCTATTACAGAGTCTGGTTCCCAGGAATCGGATCTCAAGTTGGTCCGTTGGAGCCATGATTAAGGATGAAGTAGTGACACGGTCTCTGACTCTTCTTGTCTTTTCTAGGAATGTTCGCTAGTCATTTCTTTCCTACTGTGATCTTGGGGGCAGGGACTTCTGGACCCGTCTAGGTCAATATTGTTTACATGCATATATATGTGTGTGCGTGAGGCAGACACAAAGTTGGGAAGGCGCCCCCTAAAGTGTTAGCAGCTACTGTAGCAAGGGAGTTAAGAGGGAATTTTTATTTTAACCATGTGAACTTTAATACTGTTTCAACATTACAAGGAAAATGCATTAATGTATCACCTGTGGGATCAGTTCTTGCTTAGTAGCCTTTTTGGTATTGCAGGGTGAGCATCATGGGTATTCACCATCCTCACCCTTGTCCTTCCTCCCTCCCTCACTTCTTCCCTTTCTGTTGTGGCGACCTGGTGCTGATCCTCAGAGTGTTTAGTCGGGGCAGTGATAGGGTAAGAGGCGGGGAAGTGAGGTTGACTCCTAGCCCTAGGGGTCAGCTTTTTCTACTTACTGAGATGAGTCAAGGCGGAACAATTACCTAGATCCTTCACCATGATGACTTGATGAAACCTTCTTGTCCTGGTGTTTGAGGGAGTGTTTGCTATTTTATTATAGTAAATGAGATAATTCATGGAAAATATCTGGTGTGGTGAGGAAAAAAATGACATGATGACGATGATGTTCTGACCAGGTTTCAGTTCAGAACGTTCTTACCAGAAGGGCTCCCCGTTTCCCGTGCCTCCCCCCAATTCCAGGTAGAGGGATGAGATTTTTTTTTTAAAGACAGAGTCTCACTCCATTGCCCTTGGTAGAGTGCTGTGGCATCACAGCTCACAGCAACCTCCAACTCTTGGGCTTAGGTGATTCTCTTGCCTCAGCCTCCTGAGTAGCTGGGACTACAGGTGCCTAACACGACCCCCAGCTATTTTTTGTTATAGTTTGGCCGGCGCTGGGTTTGAACCCACCACCCTTGGTATATGGGGCTGGCACCCTATTTATTGAGCCACAGGTGCCGCCCAAGGATGAGATTTTTATTGTAACGTGACCACTGGGATGCGGCTCTGTCTTTCCAGATCTGGTCCCTAGTCTACTGTTCAGAGATGGTAAGGACCCAGGAAGGCTGCCCTTCTCCCTGTTTTAGTGTTTAGGGTTACCTCTTTAGCTTTGGAACTTCTCTATAACTCAATGTGTCAAAGTCCAATCTTTTTCTCTTGGGGCAAAGATAAATTCTTTCCACTTTGGAAAGGGAGAAGAGAAGAGAACTCTCCTACTCACTTTCTCTCCTTCCCCTATGGGAGTCCCAGCCTTCTGTCTTTCCCTTCTAGGGAGCACTGATTATGCTGGGCCTAAGGTATCAGAGGACAAGCAGGCCACAGACATCACCTGATAAAATAGTAACTAATCAGTATTCCACCAAATGGAAGCCCAGATCCTATACTTTGTCCTAAGGAAAGTTTCCCTCCACCCTCATGCCTCAGTTTACTCTTTCTGTCCCACCAGAGGTTGGAGGGCTAGGGATGGATGTTTGCTACATTTGGGGCTGTTTGGGGCTTAACTGGGTTAGTGAATGTGGCTGTATAAAGCAGAATGCATGTATGTACAAGATAGTCATCAACAAAATATATGGTTTATTTGCTTTAAACAAGCTCTTTAAATAAACGTCTTCCTGTAGTGTAACATTACCTTGATAGATAGATATGGATACAAAGAGGCTACTTTGCCCTAGGGCACTGTTTTCCAAAAGGTGTTCCAAAGAACCTTAAGCCCAAAAGACATTGCTTTGAAAAAAAAAAAAAGCTTATGTTTGTGTACGTGTGTACATATTATTTATGTGGTCAACATGTTTGGGACAAAGAGCATACAAATTTGGTAAAGAGAGCCCATGGAAGTGAACTCTTATATAAAAGGAGAAAATAAATGATGAATTTTACAATTATTTAAAATACTGCTTAATACCACCAACACAACAAAATCTAGAAAGCTACAGCAATATTTTTACTCAATTACTTGACATATTTTTGTAATACTACTTTTCCTTTACCTCTTCATTATGACAACAATTTTGGAATGTTTTCTACAAAGAGAACAGAAATAAATAATTTAGCATTTCCCTACTACAGTTGATAAAAATTTGTTTTTTATTATTGATAATTAAGAAAATGTCAGCTTTGGGGCTTGTTATTGGTAATGTCATTGTAAAGTTTGAGGATTGTTGACAAATTCGGAACAATCTCTATCAAGTTTCCTTTGTCTGTGAGCTGTGAGATTTCAGGACATTTCAAGTTTTCTGATGCAGTGATGCATTTTACTCCTTAATGATCCTCATTGACCCAGGGGTCCACCTGAGGAGGGGAATTAGACAAGCTTTATTCACCTCAAGGTAAATTTGCCCGTGTGTAGAATCTCTCCCCTATTCCTCAAGTCTTTGTTTAGAAAAATTTTTTTTTATTTTGAAATAAAGTATTTTTTTTATTAATTGATAGCTGTATACATTAATGCAAACATGGGGTACCTTGTACTGTTTTCATATACAATTTGAAATGCTTTCATCAAGCTGGTTAACATAAATTTCATGTCATTTGCTTAGTCATTGTATCAAAACATTTATATTCTAGTTCTAGAAAAGTTCACTTGTACCCTTGTTAGACAGATATA
>CAUYQV010137959.1:0-27492 GCA_963574575.1 Galagoides demidoff
TTCATTTGTCACGGGAAGAATGAAAATTTTAAAAATGAGATGCTACTTCACACATACTATAATGCATAAGAATCTGGAAACTAACAACACAAATTGATGGTGAAAATGAAGAGCAATGTGAGACTTCATTCATTAGTGGTGAAAATGCCAATGGGACACAATGGAATACAGTTTGGCAGCTTTCACAAAGCTAAACACAGCCCTAGCATACGATGTAGAAATACCATTCCTAAGTACTTTCCACTCACTTGAGAACTTAGGTCCACACAAACATATGCATGCAAAGATTTATAGAATTTCTATTGATAATCACTAAAATCTGGACACAATTAAGATGTCCTTCAAGAAATGAATAAATAAGAAAACTGAAGAGCATCCATAGAATGGGACACTATTCATTAACAAAAAGGAATGAACTATAAAGCCATGCAAACACATGATGAATCCTTAGTTTATTCTACAAAGAACCCAAACAAACAATGCTGCATATGCTATTCCATTTACCTACAGTTTTGTAAAGGCAAAAATCACAGAAGTGGTAAGCATACCAGTGGCTACTAATGGCTTGAGAGGTCAGTGAGAGGGCTGAATAAGTGATTAACAAGGGACCGTGTAAGATGGTCAGCCTACATATGCTTTTATTATACAATGCTGGATACATTCTATTACGAATCTATTCAAACCATAGAATTTACCACATGAAAAGTAAACCCAAATGTAAACAAATTAAACAAAAATAATCTGAGAAGTCCAGGAATTTCAGGATGAAATGGGGCCTCTGACAAAATCATTTGACTGGATTTCAAATGTATAATATAATGGGGGAACGGGGAGATACAATGACTTAAGAAGCACTGGGAAAGAGCAGCAACTCTATGACTAAAGGCCAAGGAATTGCATGTAATAAACATTAAGCTCTTGTTGATAAAGTTGTTTTTCCATGCAAGTAGAGGTTAACAGTTCTTAAACCACAATACATGTGTAGTGATACTGGATTATTAAACAGATGATGAATAGTGGAAACCAGGTTTCTAACTGTTGAAGTGGGAGGTTACACAGAAGCAAGGGGAGGTTAGAAGGACATCACTTTCTAACATGATTGTCTAATCAAAGAAACCGGGGATCCCTGGAGAAACGGCTGACTCTAAGACTGAGGCAGCAAACACACAACGTGGTCCTGGAGCACCGTGTAGGGCCCAAATGTAAGGAAGTGCCCTACAACAAAACAGAACAAAACCAAACGTGATGGGGATGAAAGAACAAGATACAGGCGATAAATAAAGGAGCTCTCTGTGCTCAAATCTGGAACAATTCGAGCGACAAATAAATACAGCATTGCTTTATAATCCAAAGTATAAATAAGTGTTATCAGTTTATAGTAGTATAAATATATGACTAAATAAATAATTGGAGGGGGTGGAGAATCATCCCGTGCAGAAAAACATGCCACATAGGTTATTTAGAATTATACCCTTCAAAGAGGTAGAGTCTAACTCTCCACTCTTTGCGTGTGTGCCGGACACAGTAAAATATTTCCAGAGTATGAAAACGGGGAAAAGGAGTTACTATGACAGTAGAGAACTATGACAAGCACGACCACAACCGGGTGATCCAGGTTAAGACCAGCTGTGATAATTTATGTTGACAGTGTGCACCTCAGATATGATGTATTGAGAATGGCACGATGCCTCTGTGGTCCTCCTCACAAAAAACACTAACTCCAGTCTAATCATGAGGCAAATAAAAGACAAGCCCCAGATACCTGACCAGTACTCCTCAAAACTGTCAAAGTTGCCAAACACAAGGAAAAGTCTGAGAAACTGTTAAGAGTCAACAGGAGCCTAAGAAAATGTGATTACTGAATGTCTCATCATAGAATAGTACAGACTTTAATAAGAGTGTGTCAGTATTGCTTCATTTATCGGAATGGACCATACCAATGTCAGATTTCAAGACCAAGTGAAAAGGTGACAGGTATAGGGAAACTGTACTAATGTCACGACTTTTCTCTAAATCTAAATCTATTCTAAAATAAAAAGATAATTGCAAATTTCTAAAAAACAAAACAAAACAAACCCATCAATGGGTGATTGTAAAGTAGGGAGTTTAAGCAATAAGGGTTAAAAATTTACATGTAAATTAGTAGATAATTTTAGACAGTAAGTACTACTGTTTGAATTATACATAGTATGATGTATAGGAAATAGATCTTATTACTCAATCCTATATCCCTTTTTATATAGGTTTATGAGGAAACCAATCCCACTAGAGATGAGTGGGTTCAGTGGAGGTAATATTTCTTTCTTTCTTTTCTTTTTTTTTTTTTTTTTAAGACAGAGCCTCAAGCTGTCACCCTGGGTAGAGTACCATGGTATCACAACTTAACTCACAGCAACCTCCAACTCCTGGGCTCAAACAATTCTCCTGCCTCAGCCTCCCAAGTAGCTAGGACTACAGGTCCCCCCCCACAACACTCAGCTATTTGTAGGTTGCAGCCATCATTGTTGTTTGGCGGGCCCAGGCTGGATTCGACCCTGCCAGCTCAGGTGTATGTGGCTAGCGCCTTAGCCACTTGAGCCACAGGCGCCGAAATAATACTATTAGTATACTAATTTCTATGCTATTTCTGGAACTCACAAAGAAATTGAATTTTTTTTTTTTTTTTTTTTGCAGTTTTTGGCTGGGGCTGAGTTCTAACCCACCACCTCCAGCATACAGGGCTGGCACCCTACTCCTTTTAGCCACAGGCGCTACCCCAGAAATTGAATTTTTTTTTCCCATTCAAATTTCCTTTATTATTTCTTATAGCATAACTGTGTACATCAATGCAATCATGGGGTACAGTGTGCTATTTTCATTGCATTTTGAAATACTCTCATCAAACTGGTTAACATAACCTTCATGTCATTTTCTTAGTTATTGAGTTAAGACCTTCATACTCTGCTTTTAGAAAGATTCACTTGTACCCTTGTAAGATAAACCATAGAGGTGACCCCACCCCAGAAATTGAATTCTTGAAGATAAGATAGTCACTCACTCTATTTTCTGAAACCTGCTAGTCTAGAAATTGAAAAAATGCTTTTATATCTTCTGATTTGGACAAGAGTTTTTTGTTTTTATTCTTAAAGTTGTCTTATTGAAAGAAATGCTTTAATAACTTCCTTAAACCTAAAATCAATAATACTAAATTATTACTGATTTCAAAAAAGGATACCATTTCTGTTATTCCTTTGTTAACACCTATTTGTCCACGTGACAGAACATCACCCTACAACTGTATGTTTGCTTAAGGAAGTTTATTAGAGGGAATTATTCTTTCTTGTAGATTTAGGATTGTCAAAGTCTTGAAATAAAACGTACTCAGGATTCATGTGATTTCATATCCATAAAGAAAGCAAGCACTTGCACACAAATTTTAAAACCAACAAAGAGTAACAGGAGTCATACGGCTTTATTGGACTTCTGAAATATTCTGGAGTAATCGGTGTTTATTAAATTTCCCAAAATCACATTTATAGTCCAGGAATACTTTGAATCCAGCAGAAGGCGAAGCTAAAGAGACAGTGGCTTATCCTTCCCTATTCCTCAGCTGAGGCTGCTGTTTCCTGACTGCCGCTTCATTTTGGTGAGTGATTTAAAGCACTGATGTCCTTTTCTAGACACATAATTGGGATTGTCACAGGGAAAAAGTTAATAATCCTTTGTTAAACGGTTCAGTACAGTGATACTTGCATAGAGTAGCATTTCTTTTTTTTTTTTTTTTTTTTTTTTTTACCTTGGAATGACTGCACTATTCTCAGTCTGAGATACAGAGAGGACACCGAGGGCTGCAGGAACTCTTCAAGAGACTTAGAGCAGTTGCTTCCCTTTCTATGTTTTCTTAGCATTTGCACATATCATGAAAGACACCAAATATAGCAGTTCGCTCCTATAGAATAAGGAATTCTAGTTGGCAGGGTTGTGTGTGACGTCATCTCAGAAATGATTGGACTTTCTCTTATCATAGTTACTTCTTACACGTAATTGCCTCCACCGCACACACTGATCATTCACGACTAAATTGTAGACCAGAACAAATCTGGCTTTCTTCCCACTCACAGTATGGGATGCTTGAGATTAAACACAGAAAAGAACCACATGGAGCTGCAAATCCTTTGAGGTTCCATGTCATTTCTGTGGTTAGAAGTGGCCGGTAATGGAATGTCATTTCTCTTTAAGGTAAGACAAATGCATACACAACAACCTAATATTAACCCATATTTAGGTTCTATATATTGTAGATAAAAGAACTGCCACATGTTAAGGAACGAGAGGATGTATTTTAGAGAAGTGTTGAGTTTTATAATGTTATTTAAAGCACAGCCAAAAAGAGCAAGATAGATCTATGTCATCCACCAGATCATGAAAATGGCTTTTTTATGCAAATGGTCTGGATGAAGTCATGGGCTGCAATGGTATTTCACCTGTATTCAGTTACTTAACCCTGTCACTGTTCCTGCAATTTCTAGATGAAGAATGCCATTGCATATTATTCCAAGCAGGTCTGCTCCCCGATATGATATTAACAAATACTGGCACCACATCAAGTCTGGAGGAGGCCCAGCCACAAGGAAGTTATTTATGTAACTTATTATTCTGGGCTGCAAACCAAGATGCAATGGCTCTCTAACAGCCAGAGCCAAGAATTAGCAGAGCAAGGAATGTCTTATTCCTGACACATCAATATAGTGGAGCGTTTCACTTCATTCCACTGGAGTAATTAAAACATTTATATCCAAGGGGATCCATAGGACATGATGCATAACAAATTTTAGCCACCACCCACAAACATCGCTAAACAGCACTATAGCCAAGGATTTCCAAAAATTACAGCCAAAAGGTACATGTGGGACATAAAGCAGCACTTTTCATTAATTCATGCAGAGGAACGGTGCAGTGATAGCATATGTTTTGGTGGTATATTTTCTAATTGAAGTGAAGTAATCCATGAAGTGTCCATGGAGCAAGCTACCTAAGGGTTCTCATATGCTCCTGCAGAATGGTTTTAGAAGTCATGGATTACAAGAACCACAAGTTTGCCTAATGGATTCAATAATGGTTTCGTTGCTATTTAACTGTGCTGTAATTATTAAAAGTACACTTACATAACTTAAAGTAGGGGAGAAATATTTTTAATTGAAAGATGTTATGTGCCCCTGTCAAATCCCTCTCTTTATATGGAAAAATCTATATTTAATGGTTTATGTTTCATGCTTTGCAGTTGTTGTTTTGATCTCTAAATCATATGTGTATATAGCTCTTTAATAAATTACTGCTTTTGTAAATGTTTTATTGGCTTCCAACTGAGATAAATACGAATTTAGTATAGTTATACTCCCTTTCTTCCTTACTCTCTTTATCTCTCATAAACCATATATAGGTAGATATAAGAGGAGTTTGCTTCCTAAAATCTTACTTTAGAATTTTCACCTTATATATGAGTCTTACAAATCACTGCCACCTTATAGACCATTTTCCCTATTAACTAGTCTCAAAGAAAGTACAGTATTTTGGGGAAATAACAATATGTCCGCGGTTGTCTGAGATGCATAAAGTAGTCTTCTCATGCCATTAAAGAGGCAGATATAACAAGGGTTTAGTCACTATGACATCCAGGCATAGAGGTCTCTATAAATATCTTTTAAAACTAAATTTTAAAGCTCGGCACCTGTGGCTCAAGTGGCTAAGGCTCACATACACCTGAGCTGGTGAGTGCGAACCCAGTCAGAGTCCTCCAAACAACAATGAAGGCTACAACCAAAAAATAGCCAGGCGTTCTGGTGGGCACTTGTAGTCCCAGCTACTTGAGAGGTGAAAGTAGGAGAATCTCTTGAGCCCAGGAATTGGAGGTTGCTGTGAGCTGTGATGCCACAGCACTCTACCCAGGGGGACAGCTTGAGGCTCTGTCTCAAAGAAAAAAAGTAAATTTTAAAAGCAAAAGAAACATTGTTATATTTTGATTATGAAGAAAATCCTCCTTTAGAATAAGAGATTTTAAGAAATCCTGTGTTTATAATGATCTAGAACTATAATCATTATTATAGATCATTATAAACTATAGTTCTAGATCATTGTAAACACAAATAAAGGTTATCATGTGAAGTTTGGATAATTTAATTATGATGAAGAAAAAAAAAGAATGATAAGGCATGTTACTGATAAATAGTCCTTGGAACTTGGGCTAACTTTTTTAGTGACAGATTATATTTAAATTTAAAAGTTGCTGCATCTCAAATAATAAAGATAGAATTGAAGATGATAATGTTTGAATACCTGCAGTAGATGATTTCAAAAGTGGTTCTAAAGATGACAAAGACAATAATGTAGAATATGCATGATAAGAGTTTGAAAACGTTTTCATAAAATTTGAGAGTGAACAAAAGTAAATCTGTATTTGTGTTTTTGTACGAATGATTTTAAATAACCAACTAAATTTGAAAAACAAACATTATGAGAGGTATAATTTGTCAGATTCACCTAAATCTTTACATTTCTTTGTAGTAAATATGGCCACCAAATTCTCATTCTTAAATTCATTTAAAATCTCTCATTCACAAAGAGGAAGGATTACCTTGTCCCTCAGCTCTGTGCATGAGTATATATATAAAACACTCACATATATATTCATATATACACACATATAGTGGATATTATAAATTAATACTTCTTTCATGTGTTGCCTTTGTAATTTATTTATATATATTTAATTTATATATATCAATAATAATTAACCTATGTAATTATTCTCAAACATTTGGTGACTCTTCCTGGGAAGGATTAACCTCCCTTTTAACAAGATTTTAATCTTGTTAAAATCATGTCTGTGAAAACAATGCCTCATTTTGAACAACATGCCATTTGGGGTATAAGTTTTAAGAGCCAATTTATAAGTCATGCTCTCCTCTTTCCTATCCAGAACAACCAGCCCTCTTCCACGCAAAGGCCACTTTTTCAGCTTAAGTGCCAAACAACAGAAAACATGGAGCTGAAGCACAGCTCACTTCTAACCTTGTGTTTCTCCTAAATTAGAGCCTCTCTTTTCTCAGTACACTGCACTTGTGTGGACTAGACCACAGCTTTGGGTCCTGCTGGTCAGTAATATTCATCCAAAGTCATCAATCTTCAGTTTCTGAGGACCATTGTCCAAGGAAGATTATATGTCATATGATCACTTCTGCCTATAGTTCTGTTAATCTTATTTCCTCTCACTGAGTTCCAGATACCTAATCTGAAACCTGTTTACTTCACTTGGAAACCATAGCTTGATAACAAATGAGATGTCCTATACCTATGTGGGTACCAAATGCCTTTTCTACACAAAGCTTGTCTACCATTAGAGTCTTTGTCCTTCCGTAGTGAAGATCTCTTTAATAACCTATGAACCTCTTTAAGTATCTACTTTATCATTTTAAGATAATAATGAACACACTTATTATTTTAGGTTAAAATGAAAATTCCATGATGATTCTAAACATAGCCCCAGGGATAAATGTAGAACATCGGCAAATATTAGGTCTCTTTTAAGTTTAAACTTACTCATTTTTATTAAGAAGCTGTATAGTATATATTCATTAAAAGTAGAGCTGTATATATTAAACACAGATGACATAAACAAATGAAAACTCTTTGCATGCCCATGGATTGAAAGAACCAATATTGTTAAAATATCCATACTGCCCAAAGTAATCCAATACAATTCCTATTAAAACACCAAAGTCATATTTCATAGCATTAAAAAGAAAAAACAACCCTAAAATTCATATTGAGCCAAGCAAAACTGACAAATCTGGAGGCATTAGATTACTTCAAATTATACCACAAAGCAATAGTAACCAAAACAGCATGGTACTGGGATAAAAGTAGACCTAGAGATCAATGGATTTGGATAGAAAACCCAGAAAGAAAACCAAATACCTAAAAGCAACTGCTCTTTGCCCAAACAGACAAAAGCAAACAGTGGGGTAAAGCTCTATTTAATAAATGGTGCTGGGAAAATTGGATAATCACATCCAGAAGAATGAGACTTGATCTATATCTGTCACCATTTACAAAATTAACTCAAGACAAAGACTTAAATATGAGACCTGAGACCTTAACAGTGTTAGAATAAAACTTAGGAAAAACTATCTTCATCACTGGTCTAGGCCAAGAATTTATGAGTAAGACACCTCCCCTAAATATAACTAAAACAAACAAAAAAATACATGAGATTTAATTAAAGTAAAATACTTTTTCATGGAAAATGATATGATCACAGGGCATCTAGATAAACTATGGAATGGTAGAAAATTTTTGAACATTATACATCTGACAAAGGAGTAATATACAGAATCCCTAAGGAACTCAAATCAGCCAGAAAAATAGTGGGCAAAAATTTTTTTCCAAAAAGATAAATAAATGTCTAAATACACATATGAAAAAGTCTCAAGATCACTGGTCATTGGGGAAATGCAAATTAGAACCACTATGAGATACCACCTTACCCTTGTCAGAATGGCCTTTATTACTAAGTCAAACACCAAGACATGAGGGTGTGAACATGGTGAAAGGAAATAGTTTATATACTATTGATGGAAATGCAAATCAGCATCATCAATATGGAAAACAGTATGGAGATTTCTCAAAGACCTAAAAGTAGATCTACCATTTGACCCAGCAATCCCAGTGCTAGGGATCTAGCCAAAGGAAATTAAGTCAGTATATATAAAAAGATACCTGCACCTGTATATTTATTGCACCACAAAATCACAATTGAAAAGATACATAACCAGCCTAACTGCTCACCAGAACTGATGTGAATAAAGAAAATGTGGTATGTGTATGTGGTACACATATACAAAACCATGGAGTATTATGCAGCCATACAAAAGAATGAAATAATGTTTTGTGCAGCAACTTAACTTGAGATAAGTTGAGAGACTTTAATAATGTAACCTAGGAATAAAACACTAAATACTGCTCAATTTTACTTATAAGTAGGAGCTAAGCAGTAGGTACGCAAACTAATACAGAGTGACTAACTTCATATTGAAGACTTAGAAGGTGGAGGATGGGCTAAAAATGTGGGATGAAAAATTATCTATGGGGTACTGTGTACACTAATCAGATGATGAACACGTTAAAAGCATAGATTTCTCTACTATGCAACTAACCCATGTGGCAAAAACAAAACAAGAACAAAAAAAGAAAACACTTGTACTCCATAAATCTATTTAAATTTTTAACAAATGAAAAAGTATAGGTTTTATTTAAAATCCTGGTGCAACATTTTCTTGACTATATAATATCACAGTTATATTAAGATACAAGTGTTGCTGTGAAGAAAGAAGTTTGATATACAAATATGAAGTTCAGAAGATATTTAAACTGAAAGAAGAAAATGAATTTTTCCACCATCAGCACATAGGTGGTACATAGTATTATAAAGAACGAGACTGAATGAAATTACCTGCAAAGAGCATTTAGTTACAGAGAAATGCTTTCAGGATGGATGCCTGAGGTATTTTAGTGTTTGAGGTCAAGCATAGGAAAAGTTGTCATCTGAGAAGGCTCTAATGTAGAAATAAGAGACATAAATGGAACAATGAAAGAATGTTCAGGAAACCGTATCCGTCACAATTAAGTTGCAGTTAATAAATTAATCTCTCAGTTAAGCAGAATGGTACTCAGCATGGGGAATTAGATGCTTACAAATTTAATGGTTAGACTGGTTTTGTAAAATTTACACCCAGAACAGGGTAACCGAGGTTTACTATCAAGGGAAGAGCTTTACATGTCATAATCAGAAATCTGGTGAAACATACAAGTATTGTCTCAACTACTACATAGAAGCTGAAGGATCATATCTCTTTAGACACAATATGGAAATAAGAAGCCTCCACCTCATCAGCTGGCTTTATAATCATGCTTCATAAGAAAAAATAACGCTGCATGCTCTATACTCTGCCTTCTTTCCCAAGTTCAAATTCTAGAGTCAATGGGGCATTTCATTGGCATTCCTGGATCTGTGAACTGACATAATACACACACATGCACACCCGTATGAATGTATGTATGTAAAAGATTTTCATATCTGGGAAATATTTTTAACTTTCCCACTACTCTAGTACAGAAAGATAAAATAGAGAATGTTGGAACATGTATTAAATGAAGCAGTTTACCATGGCGACCAAAAGAGTGTCAATAGGAGGGAGTTATTTCAAGAAGAAAGGAACAGCTTTATGTGTGGGATGATACAGATGAACATGGAAATGATAGTTGAATTTGGCACCATGAGACATCCTTGCCAACCTCAATAGTAGCATTACCTAGGTGAAACCCTTAACGAGATAACAATAAGTTGAAGAGTGAATAAGAAGTGAGGAAATAAAGACAAGAAAGTGAAAGAAACTCATTCTTGAAGTCTTTAGTGAAAAGAAGCAGAGAAATAGAGCAATGGTTTGATTTGGATGCGGGTAGAGAGAAAGTTTTTAGTTTGCTGGCTTTACATGGGATCTCTTGATAAACTGATGATGGTAATTCAGTAGGAATGGAGAATAATATTTCCAAAGAAATAAGGGATAGCTACAAGATAAAATCTTTAAGACAACTACAGCCAAATTGTGACTTTCCCTGATAGGGTAAGTAGAGGGAGAGGGGAAAAAGTAAGTCTAGTAGAATTCCTGCAAAAAAATAAAATTTTTGGATTTTGGACGGTGAGACTAATAACATAGGAAGAGAAATGAACATACAAAATGGCAGATGGATAGTTAAAAAGTTTGATAGATCAACACATTCAAAGTCTAAATCATTAGTCAAAAGATCTTGGAGTTGTCCAACTAGAGTCAAAGGCAAACGCAGGTGATCTGAGTAAAAGCGTTAAGGCTCTAGTTACGAACAGGTCAAGGGTACGGGAGTGGAATATAGTGGTTGAGGAGAGTTTTTAAAAATGTGTTGGAAATGAGGACGTCAAGACACAGAGAACTGGGGGTGGAGGGTGGGTCATGCTGGCTTATCCATTGGGAATAACAGTAGCACAAATTGAAAGTCGTTTTATTTCCCAGTCATGAGAAATGAGAAATTTTAGCGAGTGAGGCAAGGTGAATTAAAGATCTATGTACAGTGTCAATAGTTTAATAAAATGGTAGGAGCATCAAAGAAACTGTGGCTTTGATTGAGGAAAGAAGGAATGCACACATGCTAAGTTTAGAATCATCTTATAAACTGAAAGTGATAATTCACAAGGCGCTGTGTCTAAACACATGTACATAAACCCACATTCACACACACACAAAGCATCGAAGTGTTGCATTGCTAACTAGAAAACATCATTGCATGAAATAAATATGACATAAATATGGGAAGGTATTAGAGCGAGTGAAAAGTGAGCTATTATATGCTACTGGGGGATAATTTTTATAATGAAGACAAGATGGAGAAATTTTCTTGAAAAATCCCATATATTTTTTGGCATGCTATCTCATCTATGATGAATTCCTTGATGACAACTTCTGTCTAGCAAATTAGCTATGTTTTCAGAAGCTGGCACAATCTCAGGCACACTGAACAAATATTTATGGAATTCAAAGTTCAAAAAAAAACTTAGTTATTTGAAGAGACTTCTTTCTAATTAATAACTGAAGAATGGAAGAAGCTAAGAGGCTAAATCAGCCGTTGCACAGGGGAGAAACGCATTACGTTATAGTGAATCACAAGAAATTTGAGTAGTGTCACTTCTCAAACCTCATATGCTTTGTATTTTAATGCCTCACATAGTTCCAAAAAATAAGTGCAGATTTAAATGTAATCTATTTTTTGTGCATGTAAAAGCAAATAATTATTATGCATATTTTTCAGAAAATCGAAAGATAGGACCCTGCCTGACCCTAGAAATTTGTTCAGACAATCGGTGGTCATGGTTCATTAGTGATACGCCGTACCAGGCCAGTGAATAAATAATCATTTTCATTCCCTTTCATTGCTTTTCCTGCTTATGGAGGCTATTAGCAGATAAGAATGACATTAATGCACATTTTGTATAATAAAGATTCTGTGAACCTAAGAATCTTATTTTCGCTGTCAAGAGCCCATAACCACAGTAGGGGGATGATGAATAAGAGATAAAAAGCCAGAAATAGCAAAATTCAATATAATTTTAAGTGAAGTGCAACCAGAAATCTGAGTGAGTGAAAAAATGCAATTATATGCTAGCAGAAGGAGACTGCTGATAATTAAATACAAATACGTATATGTATAACAAACATGAATGTCTACCAAAGATAAATTTTCTGAATATGGTGTATGTATAGAGTTAGTTATATGTGTGCATATATATATGTTCTAATATATACTTAAGTACATTATATAATTATATGAAGAACAAAACAATTTTCTTGAACCTTGCCTGCCAGCCATTATGAATCTCTTTTACATTTAGAAATAGCTAAAGTTGACACAAGGGAAATAAATGCAGTGCCGACCACTGCAAATGCTGATGACATAAACACATATGTTTCAACAATGGCGCTCGCAACACCTGTGCTAATGAAAATTACCTCCCCAATTATTGGTTTATGTCTCCATTGTCTCATTAAATTTGTAGGAATAATTTGTGACATTAACTTTCCCCAAAATAATTTATCAAGCTAGTTGTTGATGTCTTGCCTTAGTAGATATAATCAGGGATATCTACTACTTCATACATACCACAGGAATGAAAAACAGCTTTGCGCCCTTAAAATGTTCATGCTTTAAGAGGGAAAATTTTATTGGCTTAATGAGTAATATGTTTTCGATTAGATCTTTTAGGAGAAATCTTGAAATACGTTTTATTTTTTGTGGTATTCAGTCACATATTCAGTCACACATGAAAAGATAGTCACATATCTTTTAGGACAAATCTAGAAATATGTTTTATTATACACAATATTCAGCTGTGGGTCCTATGCTCCTGTGAATCACTACTTAGTGATGAGAAATATTCTCAGAGCTTCACTAGGAAGGTAGGACTCAAAATAATAGCTTACAATCTAAAAATGTGCCTCAACTATTTATAAGAAAACATTCTTTGGAGCGGTGCCTGTGGCTCAGTGTGTAGGGCACTGGCCACATACACCCAGGCTGGTGAGTTCAAATCCAGCCTGCGCCAGCTAAACAACAAAGACAACTGTAACAAAATAATAGCCAGGTGTTGTGGTGGATGCCTGTAGTCCCAGCTACTTGGGAGGGTGAAGCAAGAGAATTGCTTAAGTCCAAGAGTTTGAAGTTGCTGTGAGCTGTGAAGCCACAGCACTTTACCCAGGGTGACATAGTGAAAATGTGTCTAAAAAAAAAAAAAAAAAAAAGGAAGAAGAAAGAAAAGAAAAGGAAACATCCTTTGACCTTTAGCACCTTCAATATGCTTGAATAAGCCCCTGCACTAAACAATGAATCAAAATTAGATAAGCTTAGTTAGAGAATTTCCAGCTATCTTTTTAAGCATTCACTTTTTTTTGCACATTAGGATAAGAAAAGAAATTTTAAAAAGGTGATTTTATTGGCTTGAATCCTGTTTTAGTAAAGAGCTTCTCAGGGAAAATATAATGACACTTAGCCCTCTCAAAGGAAATACAAAGAAATAGGCAAATTTTTCAATGACTCATGAAGATGCAAATGACAAGAGTAAACACTTGAAGGAAGTTCAGAGTGATCATTTTTCTGCCCATAGAAGTAATGAACTAAATTAATATTAAAATGACTTAAAGAGTGTAAAGTCAGCAAGGTGGTCAACTAGAAGACCTTGATTCTGGCCTCCTCCAGCCAAAACAATGTAAATACAGTTTGATGAAAATAAGGAGAGTACTGGAGTACCTGAAAGGAGGAGCAGAAACTTCGTTGAACACAAAAACTTAGGACCGCCACACAGAGAAGGGCAGGCTCCCCCTGGCCAACACCACCTCATCCCCCAGCCAGGATCAGCTAGGAACCAGGAGAAACTTCTTTCTGCAGAGCAAAGGTAGGCAAGAGGATCCCAGCAACCCTCCTCAACACCTTGGTTTACCACTGGTGAACTCCGCAATCCTCACCAATCCTCAACCAGCCGGAGGAGCTGCCTGCAGAACACACATCTGTGCTCCCGCAAAGAAGAAGCCGAGGCTGCGTGCCTCCCACTGTGACTTGCGCAGCTACTTCACTGTTTTGTCCTAGAACTGGAACTACTGCTAGAGCCTGTCTTGCTCCAGCTGCCGGTGGCCATGGCACTCTTATGGTGATCCCAGAGGCTCTGCTGCTACTGCACCACTTGTCCAGCAGCCCAACATCTCTGAGCCAAGCTGCCAGCTGCTGTTACAGCTTACCCCCAAGGGGCCGAGAGGGGGGTGGAGCAGCCCCATCTACTCCTCCCAGTCACAGCTGCACCTCACCTCCTCAGACCAAGCCTCACATGCCCTACTGGGAAACAGGGCCCTGCAGAGCTGCTGCGCTTTGTCCCACCGCACAGACCTGAAGTGTGGCCTTCCTCCTGGGAAAACAGTGCCTTGCCCTCCCAGAGCAATCATGTACATGCGCCCACTTCAGGGCTGAGGTTGAAATAGCAACTTGCCTTCTGGAAAAAAAAAAAAAAAATCTCTATCTATCTATCTATCTATCTATCTATCTGCATCTACCTGTATATATGTATGTATCTGGTTGCTTGGAGCAGCCACACATCCCTGTACCTAAGCTGAAGTGGAGCTCAAATAATGTCTAGGCCACTCAAAGCAGTCAGCCCCTCCCAGGCACTGTCTCCTGGAGAACTGGTGCCTTGGCCAAGCTGAGTGAGCATCTGTGCATTCTACATCTGAGGTGACATGGTACCCCATATTCCAGGAAAACAACAGTGGTAGAGCTGAGACACCGCACCCGCCAGGCCAAACAACTCTAGTACCTTGCTTCACTGAAACATTTCTGAGACATCCTCTATCTCCACCACAGAGAGTCGCCTCATCACTATTGCTCCTTGCTACCCAAGGCTGAAATGACAGCTTTGCTCTAATATTCTTGGGTCCTTGCTTAAGTGAAAATGTATCATTTAAATATAATACCTGGCGGCATGGAGTCTGGGGTACTGCCACGTCTCACCATGTCCCTCTATACCAGGCAGAGACAGACAAATAACACATAATCTCACACGTATGTGGAATGTACAGGAGTTGATCTCATAGAAGTAGAGGGTAGAAAAGGGATTACCAGGGGCTGGGAAAGAAAAAGGAGGGGGAGGATAAGGACCATTCAGCTAGCATGTGCCACGTGACAGATAGCAGCAATGAGTCCTGGTGTTCTATAGCACAGTGGGCTGCTGAGAGTTAACAATCATGGGTTTTAATTTCAAAAATACAGTCATTCACCACATAACAATATTTTAGTTAATGAAAGACAGAATATAGGGTGGTGGTGGTCCCATAAGATTATTATATTTCCTTTTCACTGTTATTTAAATATATTTACCTATGTTTTAGATACACAAATACTTATCATTGTGTTACCATTGCACCCTGTATTCAGTACAGTCAAGTGCTATATTGGTTGCCTGCGAATAATAGGATGCCCCATCTAGCCTAGTTGTGTGTGATGGTGATGCCATCTAGGTTTGTGTAAGCACACTCTTTGATGAATACCTAACAAAATCAAGTGAGACATTTCTCAGAACATATCCCCATCATTAAGTGAGGCATGACTCTAGCTAGAAGAGAGGATTCTGAACATTCTTACCACAAACAAATAATAAATATTTGGGGCAATGAGTTTGCAAATTATCTTGATTTTATCATGGCACAGTGTATACAAGTATCATAACTTCTCAGTCTACTCCATAAATATGTTCAATTATTATGTCAAATAAAAATAAAGTAAAACTTAAAAAGCATAATCTATAGTGTTCAACTATTATAGAAAATTATATTAAAATATATTTGCATTATTTTTATTTGAAATGTTTAAATATTTCTTAAATATCACTATCTGAAAAAAATGAGTTATTATTAGAAAGTTTGCATCAGCTCTTTCTATTTGGAAAGAAATAATACATTGCATATGTTGCTAAAACTCTTTACTATCCCGAATACCATCTCTGCCTTATTCTACTGTTAATAAATATCCTCCCGATGCATATTTGATATTATCATAAATATGATAAATATTGTTAATATATGAATGTTATTTATATCTTGTGTGTTAATATACACATGTACTTTAAAAGATAGTATTATGTTTTGAAAATGTATCACTTAAATGTTATCATACTGTTTGCATTCTTAAACACCTTAGCATCCATGTTTATTAACTCAAATACATGTAAATATGCCAATTAATGAATATGTACATTTTTCTAATTTGCCATTTTGACACCGCACTAACATCCCCATAGATGTCTTTCTACATGTGCAAGCTTTCTAGGATATACCCAATTTAAAAAGCAGTTATAACCCAAATGCACGTGAACATGTAGTTACTCTCTCTAGCAATGTTCTGTTAAATCTCCCTTTCTAATTTCTTAATAATATCTTATTTACGTTCCATAAATTCTCATGTTAGATAATAAACTATTTGTTTTAAAGCACTAATTGCACCTCCCTCTTCCCCTTCATTTACCCACTTAATCTCATCTAACCTCAGGCCAGAGCTGGAACACCAACCTCTCGGAGAAGAGGCCCTGGGTGGCGTGCCATGGCTCTGAGACACTAGATCTTCCTTCCTAGAGATCTGGGGTGGCAAACAGGGAGAACTAAAGTGAAAGGGTTTTGCTGTGCTGGTTTATTTTGTTTTTAATTTAACTATTTTTAGTTGTTCTCTCTATGGCTTGCTGCTGTTCTCTGGCTGACACTGAGTGTTCATTCTTCAACTCATCTACAGGGCAGCATTACAGTCCTGGATCTCTTATGGAAGACTTGGAGGTCCTTCCGGGATTTATTTCACAATGTCTTGACTTGCAGCATTTATATCAAACTCATCGTCCACTCATCTACAGCCCACCCAAGTAACATCACCCAGGGAGTTCTCTCACTCCTTGGGGCAGAAGACATTCACATGGGATATCGCAAGATAGTGAAGACACAATTCCCTAAGTTCTCCTTCTGATCCACAAAATACCTGTCCCTCACCACATCCAGAACATGGCAGTGTGGGCACCAGTCTCACATTTTCCTTCTGCCCTGCCTTATCTCCCTACATTTCTGAATTTTTCTAAATTCGGTGAACTGCAGCTCTGATAAGCCAGTTTTCCTTCCTGAACCATTACTCGACCGACGAATTACATGGCTGTTTTGTTTATAAATAAACAAAATTTTTATTTATTTATAAATAAATAAAAAAATATTTAAATATATTTTTTAATATATATATTTTTTATTAATTGATAGTTGTATACATTAATGCAAACATGGGGTACATTGTACTGTTTTCACCAGTATGATGAGCGAATATTCTAGGCTTTTTCTTCTCCCGGTTCTCTTTATTTCACTGACAAGAGTAACTATAAAAACTTCTAGCCTCTCTTTGACTAAATTTTCTGGAGAACTGGGGTGGAATATTGGAGAACGGAGCCAGCCGTGTGGGATAGTGACCCGGGGTGAACACAGTAGGTTCACCGTATCTTAGGAAGCATTAGTTCCCATGTTCTGGACGATTGCCTTTAGAAAGTGAGGTGTTTATCACTCTTTCACCCTGATGACTAGACCTTGATTACCATTTCTGGAGCAATAGCAAGAATCTGATTTAGCATTCTGTTGCACAGAGAAACGAATGCCAGATTGTAGACTGTGCACATTTTCAAATGCACAGGTTAAAAATGATAAATTTCTCTCTCTTATGTGGCAGCCCCAATCTGTGATTCCATCACCAGTGTCAAGGAGTTTTATATTCCCCCATATTTTCATCTAAACTTTATATTAACAGACTTTTTAGAAATTCTCCAATCTTAAGGGAGTAAAATGATATCTCATTGCTTTGGCCAGTAATAATCAAGCACAACCTTGATTATTACTGACAAAGCATATTCACATATGGTTATTGGCATTAAAGACTCTCCAATGGCCTTTTTATGTACTTTGTTTTTGGCTTTCCTTTTCCTTTTTGTTTTTCTACTGATCCATAGGAAATCTTAATATATTTTGAAAATTAATCTTTTTTCTTATATATACTAATATCATTAGCATTTTACAAATATATTTTATTTTATGTAACTTTTAAATTTTAATGTAGTCAAACGTATCAGTCTTTTACTGTATAGTTTGTTTTTTATTTGCTGCTCTCAGTGGTACATTTTTCCCCTGTGATTCTGGCATATCTCTCCATAATCTTAGGTCTTTTTATGCCCATCAGTAAATATTATTGCTTCTTCTATAAAACTTCTGCACAACTTTGATAGATTTACTCCTAGGTACATTATAACTTTTTTGCTTTCATGGGTGATATATTTTAATTTCATTGTCTAATTTATATTTGGATTACAGGAATGTTATTGATTTGAAAGTAGTAATCTTGCATCCAGGAACCTTCCTGACTCCTGTGAATCTGAATGGTTTATAGTCTCTTGGATTTTGGGAACAGAGTATTGGTTCAACTGCGCATAATTACAACTGGTCCTTGATTTTAGCCTTAATTACTTTTCTGTTTCTTCTATTTTATTGCTTTGATATAATAACTTTACAGTAGCTATTTTATTAAATATAATTAAATATTTTTTATTTCATTATGGTAGTAAAATTTATTCTACTATTATAAAGTTTAATTGCTGTGCCAGAAGTCATCCTTATCTTCAGAGAAGGGGCATTATCTCTTCACAAGTCAATGCCATGTTTACTCAAATGTTTGGAAAATTCCTTTAATCAGGTGGAAAAGGCTCATTGTTTCTAAATTTCAAAGAGCTATGATGATGATGATAATGACAAGTTTTAATTTTGACATTTATCTGCCTCTATATTAAGACCATATAGGGCTATCATGGTTAATTTGTTAATGTGGTGAATTATGAATGTGGTAGTTAGTAATAGAGCTACCTGGCATTTCTAAAATAAAATTCACTAAGTCATGATGTGTTTGTACATATTAACAGATTACATGCATTATCACTTTATTTACTCCTAAATTTAATTTCTTGTACTAGTCCTCTCTAATGTGCTATAAAAATTGTATTACATTTAAAATGAAAATTTGCCTGCTAAAACAATGTAGTTGATATATTTTAGTTATGTATATATATTAGTAGCACCAGAAATGTTTTAAAATAATATATTTTGGAAGTTTTTACTAAAATACAACATTCTATTTATGGAATTGTACTATATCTTTAAAGGTTTTTCATTTCCTTTGTAAAAAGCAATCTGAGGCACAACAAAATTTTAAAGACAAATGGCAATTCATGAATCAGACAGCTCCAAACTTGAAGTGGTCTGGGGTCTGCACCCAGGGAATACTCAGGGGAGAGTTTTATGGAGTGGCTGTAGAAGGAAAAAAAAACAAATACTTGATTAGTTACAGTTATATAGTTGCCTTATTTGTTTTATCCTGATGGAAAATCTCCAGTTAGAAAACAAGTTAGTTGGTAGTTCAGAACAGTTAGTCTTAAGTTTCATTTTTCTTAATATAAGCATTTTCACAAAATAGCCCAAGTTAACTTTCATCTATATTTGCAGATAAAGCAAGATTAAAGTCATTTTTGAGGCCTAACTGGCTTTGTCTGCTCTGGGATTCTTCAGGCCTGATCTCCACATTAACAACATTTTAAATTCATTGGAATAAAGTTATTTAAACGTTTCTTTATGATTTCTTTATAACTGTAAGGATGCCATAATCATTATTATGATGTGTGTGTGTTTTTTTATCTTGTTTTCCTGTTCACTGTCTCTGGAGGTTTGCTGATGTGCTTACTCTCTCTTCTATATTCATTCTTAGCTTGCCTTTTAAATATTTTCTTCTATTCATAATTATTTCTTTGTACTTTCTTTGATTTGGATTTTTACGTATCTTTCTAATTTCCTGAGGTTCCATTAACTTTTAATCTTTTTCCTGCTAATACATTCTTTTAGGGCCACTTATCACCCTTTAGTATCTAATATTAGTTGTGAACTGTGTAAAACAAATTTTTAGTATTGTTCTTATTGTCATTTAGTTCTAAGTATTTCTTTCAGATTGTCTATTTTGTCCCACAAACATACACCAGTGAAAACATTTTGTTAAATAATTTTACCCATGAAGTAAATGAGTGTGGCTTACCTTAAATTATCCTTATTTAGGCTTATTTTAATAGAAATGTCAATAAAGACACCACATTTCTTGTTTTAGATTGTTTCAAATATCTGAAACAATGAAAACCTGAATTTATTGTTTCCTAATCAAGAGAGTTGCATTTGCAAAGCAGGTGTCTCCAAACAACGAAGGCAGTGGTCACATCCAGGGTGGGGAGCAGGAAGAAGTTCAGCATCAGTGGCCGTGGAGGGACAGGTGTCCTAAACGGAAATGACTTTCAGTTGCGGAAACCTTGTTGCTGGAATGAGGTTGCCGCTGATTGGCTGACAAAAGCATAGGCTCTGTTTCTGATTGACTGGGATAAATTGAAAACTGTTTCTAACAGTTTTTTCTTATCTGTGGCCTAGAACTGTGTTCCAGATACTTTTTCCTTTCAGAGAATAAAAGTGCTTTTCTGAGGGGTACTATCCGGGGTCTGTCCATGCAGTGGTTCTCAACCTTCCTAATGCCGTGATGTATTTTCATTGTTACAAAGGGGTCGTGACCCACAGGTTGAGAACTGCTGAAGAATCTTGATGAACGTCATATTCATGCTGCTGCCTTTGAAGGTTTAACTGTAACAACACATGAAGGAATTCTGGGATTTGTAAAAAGAAGAGAAGTAGTTGGATGAGACGCACTGAGGTAATATCAGGAGTAAAGTAGATATGGTTTGCTAAGTGGTAGGACACAGGCCTGGAAATAGCGATACATTATAGATCTATACTGGAAATTGTAGCTGTAGCAATATACCGATAATTAAAACTTAGCTGTTTATCATTTAGTTACCTTCTCACTCTTCTTTTGTAAAGAATTGGTGTAAACACATTAAAACAGCTATGGTGAATGAACCCGTATTGACTTGGTTCTAGGAAAACTGTTTTCTCTCGTGGTTTGCCAGTTCATACTGTCTCTTCTCCAGGTTGGTCTGCTTCAACATGGTGACTTTGGTCATCATGGATAATTTAATATGTTCACGGATAATTTAGCAATCCAGTGGATTTTCAGTTTCCCTGAAATTGCTCAGTCTCTGTAATTCAAATGCCCTCTATGTTAGTTATGGTAATAACTATTGGCTTCATGTACCATACAATTAACCCATAAGTCCCACTCTTTCACACAAAGCGTGGAGTCCCAGCAAATTCAGGCAATTTCTTCCCTTCCCTAGGCTCTGCTTTGCCTGTGGAGGGCAAGAGGATACTATAAAAGAATTTTCAGAAAACTGGAAGAATTGGGGATCAATGACTCTTTCAATACTTATTCCAATTCAACCAACTTGGAAAAGGAAAAAGATACATTGGTTTGTGTGAAGATTTATGAAACATTCATTAATATATCAGTATAATGCCCCTGGGAGTATGATTTCTCTCAAGAAATATAAGAATGATTTAATTCACTGATGGCAAGTTACCTCATAAAAATTATTTTTTTTAATTAAGTCATAGCTTTGTATATTAATACAGTCATGGGGTACAGTACAATGTACAATTAATACAATTTGAAATATTTTCATCAGAGTGGTTAACAAGAAAACGTCACCTATTACGTGCCCACTAGCAGTGCACAAGCAAACCTATTCCACTGTGCCCTTGCAAGCACTAGAAATAATTTCTATCATTTTAATCTGAACATATGTATACATAAATATGTATATCTTTTTAAGTTGAATACCACTCTTGTTGAAATGATGCATATAATTGGACAATAGAAGAGAATGATACCATCCTGTTCAGAGAGAGTGGAGTTATTAGGAGTGAGAAACAGTATCACTGAATATCAAGAAGCTGTAAATTTGCAAGCTGTAAATTGCAAGGAAATTAACAACTCTCACATACACCAAGAAGAGGGTATAATTAAAGTTGAAAAAAACGAGAGTAACAAAAGCAATATCACTGAAAGTTTGTTACTCAGAAAATCTGACAAAATGCAAAAATGTGTGATGTATTTTTACTATTAGTTATAAAACTGTTATAGTTGGAGAATTTGTGAGAATTCTGTATACCTAGAAGTTTTATCTTGTTTAAGAAGACTATCTTACAATTTCTTCACTTACCCTTTTTCATAGTTTAATCTCCTAAGAAAAGGCAGCAAAACAAACAAGAAAAATTCTACTTCGGATTCCATTTGAGGGAAAAAAAATGTTTTTCTGTTAGTAAATTATAAGTAAAGTGTTTAGAGGAAGTGGAAATTCAATTTTTATTTTTAGGTTAAGTAAGAAAGGCTAGAAGTATGAAGTGAGAAAATTAAATTTGTGAGTTTATCCTGGAAAAAGTGCTACATACCTCATCACCAGACAGTGCCCACCGGGATATTCAGCAATGAGGCCTGTTGCACTTTTTCTAGGATGAATTCCGGAACTTAATTGTCCAACCCCATATGCACATATGTACCTGATATTTTAAAGAAACTAATACTACACATCCTAAGCAAACATAAGCAAAGACTTTATAAGAAGGTTTTATAGACCTGTTTCATCAGAAAGTATTCTGAATTTTCACACATTAATTACTAGATATTGTGAAGCTTTCAATAGCAATGTCTTACAAATAAATCTTCTTTTGTTGCTAATTACTAAAATCACATAAAAGAACATGGTAAAACATTCAAAAAGCACAAAAGTGAGTCATTTTCCTTAAATGGGAAAAATAAATCTCTATACTTTTCCAGACTTCCAGAAACATCTCCAGAGGTAATTGGCCATAATAATTTCTTATACTTTCCTTTTTTATATCTGAAGATAAAAAAAAGGGCAAATGTTTTTGTTACATGGATGAATTGGATGATGCTGACTTTAGGGCTTTTAGTGTTCCCATCACCGGAACAATGTGCAATGTACCCAATAGAAAATTTTATTCCTCATTTTCCTCCCACCTTCTCCCTCTCTTAGCTTTTAATAACCCTTACATCACTTTATGACTGTGTATAACCCTCACTTCACTCCCACTTGTTACTGAGAATATATGCTGTTTGCTTTTCTATTCTTTTTTTTATTATTAAATCATAGCTGTGTACATTAATGCAATCATGAGGTACAGTGTGGTGTTTTCATATACAATTTGAAATAGTTTCATCAAACTGGTTAACATAGCCTTCATGTCATTTTCTTAGTTATTGTGTTAAGACATCCACACTCTACTTTTAGAAAAAATCACTTGTACCCCTGTAAGGTAAACCATAGAGGTGACCCCACCAATCACCCTCCCTCCACCCATCCACCCCTCTCCCCTCCCTGTACACCATAGAATATTATGCAGCCCTAAAGAAAGATGGAGACTTTACCTCCTTCATGTTTACATGGATGGAGCTGGAAAGTGTTCTTCTTAGCAAAGTATCTCAAGAATGGAAGAAAAAGTATCCAATGTACTCAGTCCTATTATGAAACTAATTTATAGCTTTCATGCTTTTCTATTCTTGAGATACTTCATGTACGATAATGCCAGTTCCATTCAAGTTGCTATAAAGGATATTATTTCACTCCTTTTTATGGCTGAGTAGTATTCCAGGTGTGTGTGTGTGTGTGTGTGTGTGTGTGCGCGCGTGCGTATAATACACAAGTCATGTTTGACCCTACAATTAAAAAGATATGTGATACAATATACAAGATAATAAATGTCATTGATATATATCGAATATTATTTAATACAGTTTCCCTTCTTAAAATGTATATAGATTTTGACACCCTCTGTATATATACTATATTTTCTTTATTCACTCATTGATGGGCACTTAGGCTGATTCCATCTTTGCCCCTGTGAACTGTGCTGCAATAAACATTCTGGCACGGGTATCTTTTATTTGTAAAATGACTTCCTTTCCTTTGGGTAGAAGGAAAAAATCTCACCCAGTATTGAGATTTCTAGATTGAATGGCAATTCTACTATTAGTTCTTTATGGACTCGTCTTACCATTTTCCATAGGTGTTCTAATTTACAGTCCTACAAGAGTGTATGAGCATTCCTTTTTCACCACATCCATGCCAATATCTATTATTTTTCTGATTTTTAAAATGGCCATTCTGATGGGGGTAATTGGTAGATCATCATGGTTTAAATTTACATTCACCTGATGATTAGTGGTGTTGAACATTTTTTAAATGTGTTTATTGGCTATTTGTCTAATTTCTTTTGAAAAAAATCTGTTCATGTCCCTTGTCCACCTTTTTTGGGGGGGTTGTCTTATTCTTTTCTTGTTTATTTCTTTGAATTTTTTGTAGATCTCTGATACTTGCCCTTTGTGAGATGTATAGTTCGCAAATAAACATGAGATAGGTTGTGTATTTACTCTTTTGATTATTTCTTTTGCTTTACAGAAATTTCTAGTTTCATTAAGTATCATTTATTTATTTAGTCATTGTGTTGTTTGTTTGTTTGTTTGTTTCTGTATTTGCCTTTGAGGTCTTTGTGAGTTCTTTGCCTCAGCTGCAGTTGTTCAGAAGATAATTTCCCATTTTTTCTGCTAGAATTTTTATGGTTTCAAGTCTTATCTTTGAGTCTTAGATCTGTCTTGAGTTAATTTTTTTTATATGGTGGGAGGTGTGAATTCAATTTCACTCTCCTGTATGTGGCTATATATTTTTCCCAGCAGCATTTATTGAGTACAGTAGTCTTTCCACAGTCTATGTTTTTGTCTGCTTTGTCAAAAATCAGTTGGTTGTAGGTATTTCTTTATTATGAAAAACAGTGTGAGTGTTTATAAACACACACACACACACACATATATATATATATATATACAAACAAATTTTTGGTACTTGATATTGCTATGAGTAGAAACTCATCAAATGCAATTTTCAAGGCAGTATTGCATATGATTGTAAGTACTGACTCAGGCCAATATACTTGGCTTGGGTAGAAATCCAAACTCTGCAACTTGTAGTCATGTGTCCATGGAAATGGTTTATAATTTATCTGTGCCTCAATTTCCCTATTTGTAATAAAAATGTGAATGATAATTATAATATCTACCTTATGAGACAGTTGTGAAGATAAAAGTTGTGTAAATTCATATGAAGTACATTAAACACTCAGTACATTAAAAGTTAGCTACTCACAAAATATTATCCTGATTTTCTCAATTACTACTTTATTATACCGGTCTTCTCTTATCTGCATATATATATGTATATATATATCAATGTTATTCTTTTCAATATGTTTGCAAAGAATACAGTATGGTATTTTTAACTCCTATGTTGAGTATAATAATTAATATTCAGTGACATTCTATTATTATCTTTACATGAATGTTCAACCATGTACTTAGGATATGTTCTTGAAGGTAGAATTACCAATCAAAATAATAAAGCATTTACCATGAATACGAATAATGACCTCACAACAGATACATAGATATAAATATTTACACCAATTACACCAAATTGCTTAAGATATGTTAGCAAAAGAGTTGTAGGAAACTCTTCAATGTTTAAGATTTTATAGTTGTGTGTAACTTTTTTCTTCTTTCTGTCTTCTTCCTTCAGTAATTGTGTTGTTCTCACTTGGCTTTCTTTTCTGTCTTTAATGTACTGTATTATATTATAATAGACCAATTTGAAGCACAGCATGCCAGTCTCACCTTTTATGTTTCCTTACACTCGGATCCTTTCTATTACTCTCTATTAAGTCCTTGTAAGGATTTATGCATGTGGCTTAATTTTGTTGCCTAAAAGCATTTGCTTGTTTCCTCCCATGACCTGTTGGTTTATTGCTAATAAGCCACATTTTAAAACACCAGACTTAACATATTTTTATGTAAATTTGTAATGTTCTCAGCATTTATTCTAAGCACAATTCAATGGTTGCTTTTAAAGTTAATTTTATGACACATACATGTCTTGATGATTTAGACAAAAAAAAACACCTAAAAAAATGATGGGGCCATTGGGATAGTGTGTGCATGTTTTCTCAGTACTTCATTTAGTTAATAATTAAGGTGATCTGATTAAGGTGAAAGGTAGAAAATTTTTCAGTTCATGGTGTGCATATTAATATAAATTTCCTATGTAATTTGTTGATAATTTTTTTAATCATAAGACATTACACTCATTATAGAAAATGTGAAATTTCTTGTAATATTTACTGTAAGGCTTTAGCTTTAAGAATGCACGTAGACTGAAAGTGAAAGGGTGGAAAAAGGCATTCCATGCATATGGAAACCAAAAGGAAACAAAAAGTAGCTGTACTTTCATCAGATAAAATAGACTTTAAGTCAAAAACTGTTAGCAAAAGAAAGAGGTCATTACACACAATGAAAAGAGTCAATTCATCAAGAGGTTATAACAATTGTTAAATGTATCCATGCACCCAATATAGCATCTGTTAAATATACACTGTTTTCTATACACTGAAAATAAACTATCTGAAATAAAAAATAAGAAAACAATCATATCTGAAAAATAAAATACTTAGGAATAAATTTAATCAAGGAGGTGAAAGATCTGTCCAATGGAATCTATAAAACAATGATGTAAGAAGTTGAAGAAGATGCAGATAAATTGAAAAATGTCTCATGCTCATGGATTCAAAGATTTAATACTGTCAAAAATGACCATACTAACCACAGATACCTGTTGACTCAATGAAATCTCTGCAATATTCCCAGTAACAATTTTCATAAGAATAGAAAAAAATCAAAAAATTTGTCTGGAACCACAAAAAAATTCCAATTTGCTAAAACATTCTTGAGCAAGAACAAAGCAATCTGGACATATTACACTTACTGATTTCAAATTATGTTATAAAGCTATGGTAACAAAAACCTCTATGACACTTGCATAAAACCCATATGGCATAGAATATAAAGTCCTGAAATAAACTCACACATAGAGTCAAATAATTTTCAACAAAGACATCAAATACACAGTGGGTAAAAATAGTCTCTCCAATAAGTGGTGTTTGGAAAACTAGATACCCAAATAATAAAAGAGAGAAGAGAAGAGGGGAGGGGAGGGAGAGGAGGGGAGGGGAGGGGAGGGGAGGGGAGGGGAGGAGAGGAGACGAGAGGAGAGGAGAGGAGAGGAGAGGAGAGGAGAGGAGAGGAGAGGAGAGGAGAGGAGAGAAGAGAAGAGAAGAGAAGAGAAGAGAAGAGAAGAGGGAAAGAGAGAAAGAAAGAGAAATTGTAACTTTATCTCACAATAAACACAAAATCTACTTAAAATGAATTAAAGATATAAATCATAAGACTTGAAACTATAAAATTTCTAGGAAAAAGAATAAAGGAATATTAATGCTTTTTTTC
>CAUYQV010137960.1:0-83099 GCA_963574575.1 Galagoides demidoff
CCAAACAACAATGATGGCTGCAACCAAAAAATGGCCAGGTGTTGTGGTGGGCGCCTGTGGTCCCAGCTACTTGGGAGGCAGAGGCGGGAGACTCGCTTGAGCCCAGGAGTTGGAGGTTGCTATGAGCTGTGATGCCATGGCACTCAACCCAGGGGGATAGCTTGAGGCTCCGTCTCAAAAAAAAAAAAGCATTTAAATGTAGAACTGAGTCTAAATGGTTGTAGGAAATGTAGACTCAAAACAAAATAAAAACACTTTTTAATTGAAATAATATGAAAATAATTAATTATTAATATTCCAGTTCTGAAATTCTCCAATAACCACAAAAAAGCAGGAAGTGAATGGAGAGTTAATAGCATGGCATAAAGTAAAACCGTAGTAATTTCCTCATCCACAGAGTAGGCAATTGACAGTTTGTGCTTTACTTGGGCAAGTTAATTAAACTTTCTGTGTCCCCGAATCCTGCAGTGAGGACTAAATGAATATACATACATTGTTTAGCACAGTAGCACAGCATATATTAAGAGGTCAATAAACATTAGCTGATAATTATAACATAATTATCATTATTACATTGACTTTGATACTTCTAAAAATATAGACACAAGTATATATAGAGCTACTCAACTTTTTTAGTAGAATTAGAAAGCAAACATATACTTAGCAATTCATAGGAGAAACAAATAAAACAAATAAACAAATAAAACAAACAAATAAAATATCATCTATACATGCCTAAGTAAAAACCAAAGAACAATAATACATAAAAAGCATAAAATAAAGGCTAAAAGATTAAAAATGAACTTGTTGTTTTGGTTAGGTACTCTTGGTATAGGCAACTGAAACCCTAATTTAAATTAGCTTAAATGACCATTTTTATTTTGTTTATTCATTTTTTTATTTTTATTTTTTATTTTCAGACAGAATCTCACTCTGTTGCCCTGGGTAGAGTGCCCTGGTATCACAGCTCACAGCAACCCCAAACTTTTGGGCTCAAGCGATCCTCTTGCCTCAGCTTTCCATGCGGCTGAGACAACAGGCAAGTACCATGAAGCCCGGCTAGTTTTTCTACTTTTAGTGCAGATGGGGTCTCACTCTTGCTCAGGCTGGTCTCAAACTCCCGAGATCAGGCAGTCTACCCACCTTGTCCTCCCAGAGTGCTAGGTTTACAGGTGTGAGCCACTGTATCCAGTCAAATGACAATTTTTTAAAACTCCCTAATTTTATTATAATGGAATGAAAGATGGCGACAACCACAGGGCCATGGATTCAGCATCTCAGGGATACCAAATAAAACCCTGATTCTTCCCATCTCTTTGTTCTGCCATCCTGTGAGAACTTCATCCCCAGGCAGGCAGCAAGGTGGTCATCTATCATCCCCTTCCCAGGGGTCACATCCAGACATAATGAAGCACAGTAGGCAAGAGACCACCTCCTTCTATGCCTTTCTTAAAAGCAAGGAAATTTTCCCCAGAAAAGTCCCCAAGTCCATTCTCTTTCTCACTATCTAGTTCTGAATTGAGTTAGATCCCCATTCCCACACCAATCCCTGGCACAAGTTGGAATTACGCTTTGACCAATTTGGAGCTGGGAGCTAGAAAGGACTCAGGGGTGAATTCCTGTAACTGTCTGAGCTGTCTTCTTACGACAGAGCAGAAGGAAATAGATTCTGGACAGGGAACTGCAATGTTCACTACCCATATCAGTTTTGAAAATCACCATTAGTGTAATTAACTCCCTCATTAATAGACAGAGGCTTTTTATGTTTGGTCAAACTGCAAAATACACAAGCTACAACTCCAACAAGGTCAGAAATAAAGGTTAAACACTTAGCCAAGATGTATGCACACGGAAAGGAACCAGGGATAGAAATTGCAAACAAAGCATTAAATAGGCCAAGAGGGGCATTTTAGATTGATTACGGGCGTAATCCACAATTAAGATACAATAAATGCACGTCCTCGTCTCACATTATATTCTATCATCATAGAACAGAAAGCAAAATCTCTAACAAGAGAAAACTGAGAGCCATATAATAATCACAGGAAAGCTGAACACAGTTCTCCCAGGTTTTAGCTAATCATATGGTCAGAAAAGAATGGAGGACTCAAAATAACATAATTCAAAGGTTTCTTTTAAACATTTTAAACGTGTCTTCTAACCCAGCCAGTCTAACCTAAAATTAAATTTTATTGGCAACTCCAGTTCCGATCACCATAAGCACCCACCTGCCTGCCCAAGGCAGGTAGTAATGCCCTGAAAGCACCTCCATGAGGCTCCTTATAGCCCCCTCAGAGCTCCTTATCCCAGGGCTGCCTCCTTGGCACCTAAGACTGAGCCTGCCCTTCCACCAGCTCCCGCCACCTCCAGCAACCCGGCCACCATCTTCTTTGCAGCTGAGCCTAGTGAGGGTCAGTTTGGCTGCCCACCCACTTAGCAGAGGACCTACTTCCCTTTCCTTATTTGCATAGGTCTGGAAGACACTTCTCAGTTCCATGACTGAAAGCACATGACGGCCTTTAGCAAAGATTTACTGAGACTTCATAAAGAAGGAAGGAAAGAACCAACTATCCTTGCCAACTGATGCACCCATCTACCAGCCCTGGACCTAGGTCTGCCTCCAGAGACCCTTCAGCTGCCCTGCCTACTCTGCTCTCGCCTGATCCCAGAGAGTCCTCCCTATGTCCAGCTGTGGTTCCTAGAGTATCTCCCCAGTGGCCTCCCCAGCTTTGACCCCTTTCTAGGCACTGACTGATCTCGGGAAGGTCCTCAGCTTCAGATGGAATCATTCTCTTCTCCAATGGCTGCATGTGCTCCGGCCCAGTAATCACATCAGAGATACCAAACAGCTTTTTTCTTTCTATTATATTTTTTAAATTGCTAGAACTAAATTTCATCTTGGCTACACCATTACAGACATGTATCTAACTATAGATACTGCTGACAGAGAATACTGTATCTTTTCAAATACACTTGAAGCACCACAAAAATGCATTTCATACTGAGCCATAATAAAAATCTGAATAAATTGCAAAAAGGAGAAATTTTGCAAATGAATAGCAAAGGGTAGAAACAATAAAACATAATCCACTATAAAAATTAAAAGATATTCCTAAATCACATCGGGATTAAATATTTCAAAAAACTACTGAGAAAGTATAACAAATAAAAAATTATATATAAAAACTTGGTGTTACAATCAAATGTTTATTCAGTGTTAAATCAGACACTTTACATACCTACAGAAGTTAAAGTGAAATATGAAAATAAATGAACAAAACATCTAACTTAGTCATTAGGAAAAAAAAAGATAAGCCCAAAGAAAGCAGAAGTCTAAAGATACATTTATAAATATGAATTAGAAAGGATAAAATTGATAAATCCTAGAAATACAGATCTTTAGAAGGAAAAACTAAACAGCTAAATGTCTAACAAGTATATTCAAATAAATAATAAGGAAGATACAAAACAAAAAAATAGAAATGAGTAAGCAAATATATCCATGTGTTTATTTTTTTATTAAGTCATATACACATAGATCATGAATACATTAATGCATATGTGGGGTGCAATGTGTTTTGGTTTTTTTTATACAATCTGACGTGCTTGCATCAAACCAATCAACATAGCTTTTGCCTCATTTCCTTGATTATTGTGTTAAGACATTTATGTTCTACACTTGATAGATTTGATTTGTACCATTGCAATATGCTCCGTAGGTGTGGTCCCACCATTTACCCTCCCTCTATCAAACCTCCCCCTCCCCTCCCTTCCCACTCTATTTCTCTCCTTCATCCTGGGCTATAGTTTTGTTCTATCTTTCATAAGAAAGTGTGAGTAAATATAAATTGGTTTCATAGAAGTGTTTTTTTAAATTATACAATAATGATGAAATGGGCAACTTCTAGGAATATGTAAGCAAACTTAATCATGAAGAGAAAGGCTACCTGAATTGATCAAAAACACCAAGAAAATTCTCAATATGAAATGTATATTGTCTCCTAAATGGCACAGAAAAATAAGTGAGTTCTTTAAAACTCAAGAAGTGACAATTTCCATGCTCTATAAAATATTCCAGAGTTTGCTTTTCTTTTCTTTTTTATTTTGCAGTTTTTGGCGAGGGCTGGGTTTGAACCCGCCATCTCCAGCATATGGGGCTGGTGCCCCGCTCCCTTGAGCCACAGGTACTTCCCCCAGAGTTTGTTTTTTAATGGAACATATCTAAGTTGTTTTCCGTGACCCCAGTATTCAAACTGGATAGACAAATCACACTCTGGAATATGCACACCAACAGCCATATACGCCCATCTCTAGATCCCACTTACCGGCAATACAAATGCAAAAGTCCCAGATAAATAGCAGAACAAATGAAAATTATAAATATGCTGAAAATATACATCAATGTACATGATCAGATACATGCAAAAGTGACTTCAGAAATTAAGGACTGCTTTGATTTCAACAATCTATAACTATCCTATCAATTTTTAAAAAATGATATTTAAATGAAAGTTTTCAATAAGAAATAATATTCCTGGTTAATAATTATTTAAATACAAAACTACATATATAATTATGTGTACATGTAAATACAAATTATTTTTAACTCATAAGAATGAAGTTTTCTTCCTTTACAAATATCTGCCTTAAAACTCGATATTCGGTTAAATAAACACTGGAGGAATCTACGTAGAGTGAGCAGCAATGCGAATACAGTTCTAATAATACAACAAAATAAGAAAAACACATGAGTTACATATAATTGAATAAAGAAAGCAAAAGGACATGAAGGCTGTGTTGATCAGTTTGATGGAAGTATTTCAGATTGCATGTGAAAACCCCACACTGTACCCCAGAAGTGCATTAATGTACATAGTTACCATTCAATAAAATAAAAATTAAAAAAAAAAAAAGAAAGCAAAAGGAAAACATAAGAGAAGCAACCAAAATGTGAGTGGCCAAATACAAAATACACACACACACCCCCTACAATGACTCTCCGCAAACAATATCAGCAAATACATAAGGTATCTAACAATAAATGTAGGATGTAGATAGCAATTGGTGGAGAAAATTGTTATGCTTTATTAAGGGTCATAAAAAAATCATAACGAAATTGAGTAACAAATACGATAGTATTCCTGAATAGGAAGGAATAAATTTTTGAAAGAATTTAATACTGTAATTATATAATTTCTTTCAAAAATAATGCAATTGTTTCCATTTTAATAAAATGGCAAAATATTTTTCAATATGAATATAAGGATCCATCTAGGAGAATAAACAAAGAAGTTCCCCCAAAAAAAGTAATGAAAGGGGTCTAACACTGCTAGATAATACATAACACTTACTACATTATAAGGCTTAGTAATTAAAGCCTTATGGTGCTAGAATTGTCAAATGAACCAATGGGGCAGGGAAGAAGTTTCAGAAATGGATTGTAATGCTAATTAAAGTTCAACAGTTGACCAACATTGGATTTAAAATCAAGTGAGAAAGAAAGGAATATTTAATACATGGCTCTTGGACAACTGATTACATATGTGAAAAGAAAATGTTAGATTTCTGCTCTATACCATGCCCGAGAAACATTGACCAATAAATTGTAAAATGAAAGAAAATGAGGAAGAACAGGAAAGAGAGAGGGAAATAAGGAAAGATGGAGAAAGGAAGGAAGGAAGAATGAAATGTAAGAAAATGTACATGATTTTAAAACCTGATCTAAACCTTAAAACAAAGGAAGACATCGTTCAAACGTAGCTAAGTTTTAATACATAAGTATCAGGCATTTCTGTTTGTGGTGGGGGAGGGAATCACTATTAAATTTTTAAACAAAAGCAAATATCTGGGGAAACTATTTCTAGCATTCATCAGAGCTCTACAAAGAAATAAGAAAAAGCATTTACAGATCATTAGGAAATGGCCAAGAATATAAGCAGGCAATTCACAAAAGGGAAACAAAAAATAAACAGTAATAATGCGAATCACTTAGTATTTCACTCAAATTAAAACAATAGCGTGATTTCCTTTTTGCCTATCTAGTTATCAAAATACTATTTAAAAAAAAAACTGTTCTTCAATGCTAACAAAGTTGCCGTGGAAATATGTACAAACTCCCTGTTAATGGGAGTTTAAATTGGTTCAGACTTTCTGGGTGCAATATGTATCAAGCACTTTAATAATTTTTAAATCCACTTCTCACAGTATTTCCTAAGAAAATAATTTGAAATGTGCCCCCAAGATATGTGCATAAATGTGTCCACAAATGATATATTCCTAATTTTAAAATTAATAATGAACAATTTTCATGCCTTCAAAACAGGCCTTTGGTTAGTTGTTTCTAAAAGTTGACAAAGATACTAGTGATGTAATATATTCAGTTGAAAAGCGTGATGTGTAGCTTTGTCATGTATGGAATGAATGTGGACTTAAATTTCTAGAACAAAATAAATGTGGATGAGAGAGCACAAGAGCCAGACCAAGAGTGAGCACACACAAGAGAGAATAAACACCAAATAGTGTTCAGCGCAGGAGTCCAGACATATTCTGTTTTCTACTTATATCTTGCTGGATGTTTTTATTTAACTTCATAAATAAGCATTGCTTTTAATAGTAGAAAGAAGGGTATCATTTTTTAAAAAGTCGTTGTCTGCGTTGGAATCCTACTTAAGCGGAAGCATTTGGATCATGTCAAATCTCTTTGAACCTGTTTACTTCAGCACATATCCACCAATCACCATCACCATCTTTAACATGAAGACGGGTTTGTAAGCCTCTCTTCATTTCCAGCAGTTGAGTACATCCAAGTTGACCTGGTCATGGAACCTGATGCTCTGATGAAGATTTAACTTGCCTTGTACGGACTCATTTTAGTTTTTTCTTTTTCTCTGATCTCGAAAAAGTGTTGGTCTTTCTGAGGAGGGTAAATCACAACTGAGGCGCTACAATGGCTCTTCCTTTGCAGGGGCGCAAAAGACGCAGTGTCAGGGAAAGGGCTGTCAGCAGACCCCTGGCTTCTGTGCTTCTGACAAAGAAAGTGCCTCAGCTTATGGTGGTCCTGAGGAGGAAAAAGAAATGGTATTTGAGAGACCAGAATCCCTGCTGACAGAACAGCCAGGGGACTTCGTGGACAGTTGTGAATGGGACTGAGCCAGCTAAAGTGCAAAGGGCAAACCTATTCCATGCACCATGCTGTGGGAGGACTTCCTCCCTCCCAGGGCAAATGCAACTAAGATTCTCATGATACAACACACTTAGTGAAGAACTGGATGTATGACCTTTTCGTGCATAACATGAATATAAACTTAAATTTCTTAAAAAGGAAAAGGTAAATCTTCCCATCCAGGGTGCACCACCAACTAGAGAGTGTGGAGAAGCGGCTTTTAACATCCTTGCAAAGTGGCTACAAGAAAAAATGGCAGCACTAGGAAGAAGAGTCGAATTCACAATCAGGGCACTCCCCACACGCTCTGCATTTAAGGATGACACCTTCCCTTTTTGGACTGCAGAAGCCCTTGGGGTTTAATTTTTCTGGAAACTTGATTATACATTCAAAGAATGGGGAAGAAATTCCAGTGAGGAGACCTACATAAGCAAAAGTGAAAAACTAGAAATCCATTGTGTCTGCAAAGAGCAATACGTGCTTGCATTTTCCTTCAATGCGTTCATTATTACAGCGTGTCTCTTGTTATAAGTTTAAAAACGGTTTATCCCTCTTCATCTCAAATGCATCAAAAAAAATAAACATATAAATTGTGTTTATCCAACTGAATTTGTCAACAACAACGACAAAATGTGGTCCTTCTTCCTCTCTTTCCTTTGTTTGACTCGAGATATGTGGCTCTCCTGCTTGAATCTCAAACGGGAGAAAATAATAATCAATGACTGATTTATTTGTGTGGACAAAATGATTTGATGCTGTTTCTTGTCGTTGACAGAATGATCTGGGAGAAATCGCATTCCATTGATAAAACTGTGATGAAACGTTATTCGTCGGATGAATAAAGTTAGAAGTCAAGAGAAATTGCTTTGGCTCACATGGTATTTTTTCAGCTGTCAGTCATTTCTTGGCATTTGATCACATCATTGTCTCTGCTCCCATCATATTGACTCCGTTGTCTATTATTAATTGAAGCATGACTTTTCTTTCAAAACTACAACGAAGAGCACAAAGTCTAGAAAATGAAAGAAGTTTCACTTTTAGTTTTCCTGGCGCGCTCGCTGTCTGCTTCTCCCCAGAGTACTCACCTTGCTTATGGGTACACTTTAAATATCGTGAACGGGTGTGTCCTTCTTTTAAAGATGCAATCTCTGAAAGGGAGATTCGATTTGGCTTTATTCTGCCTGTCTTCAAATGACCCCATGAAGTTGTAAATTTTACAATAAAACTCCCTTCCTATGAAGTAAGAACACCACACAGCACTGAGAAATAAAGGAGTGATAATGCGTAACAACGTGGGTACATCTCTCAAGCTTGACGTTGAATGAAGAAGCCATATGGAAGGGACACATGCTGGATGAGTCCGTTTCTATGAAGTTCAAAATCAGGTAAGGCTTATCACTGATGTTAGGAGTTAGGAGATTGATCTTCCTATGGGGGTGGCCAGAGCACCTGAGAGGTGGCGAGGGTGAGGTGTGGATGGTGCTGACAGAGATACCTTCTACTTTGAGAAGAAAACCCCAGCAGTCTGTGCACTTATGAAACATTTTTGTACGTATGTTATACTTTAATAGAAATTTATTAACTAAAAATTAGTTTAATTGTTATCAAAGGATTTTTTTAAAGTCATTAACTGATCAGATGTGGAAGTGAGAGGAAATAAGCCTATGGGAAGACCTCCAAGTTTCTTTCAGGTGGGGGTGAGTTGGTATGCAGAGGACAAAGACGACAGAGTGGGGGAGTCAAGGGTTTGGAGGAGTTGAGTCTGAGGTACCTGCAAGTCAGAACACCACTCTGTAAGCTGAGTGGACGAGTGGGATGGAGTGTGCATGTGGGGTGGTCAGTGCAGCAGTGATAACCAGAGCCCATGAGGGGATGCAGTTGCTAAGGAAACAGATAGGATGAGGGCGGCGCCTGTGGCTCAAAGGAGGGCATAGGCCCCATATACTGGAGGTGGCAGGTTCAAACCCAGCCCCAGCCAAAAACTGCAAAAAAAAAAAAAAAAAGAAAGAAAGAAAGAAAGAAAGAAGGAGACAGGATGAGAAGAACTGAGGAAGGAGCAGGAGGAAGCCCCTGGTATGAGCTACAAATTTCCTGTCCCAAGGGGCATGAACAGGATGCACTTCCTGGACACTCAGCCTCCCTGGACCCAGCCTACATGAGAGGCCCATCTCACTCAGCATGGGGTAGGGCTCATCAGCTCAGCTCATCCCAGGGCCAGGCTCTTTCCCTGGTTACCCCCTTGACCTTGACTTCCCTTTGTTCAATTCACATCCAAGCTTCTTGCCCACATCTGGTGAGTGAAAGAATGAATGAATGAATGTGTGCCTCACAGATCAGTCCTTAGCTATAATAATATTTGCAGGCTTTTACAACGTCAAACAAAAATGAAATCAAAAACAGCAATGAATGTAATTGATGTGTATGGATGCTGGCAAGATCAGGGAAGCAATTTTAAGCACATATTAGAGGTTGAATGAGGGACCATAGGTGAGTATAGGAGTTTTATAACAGGTCTAAAGAGAGCAGCAGGGTACAGAGTAAAGACGGTTAATAACAAATCTCTCACTTATAATTCCCTGTCCCCTTCTCCCGGTTCAGCTCAACAAAGACACCCCCCAAATAAGTTCTATCTCTTTCTAAAGGCAGTCAATAATATCTGGCAATAGGCAATTCAGCAAAAATGGCAGACAGATCTGCAATATGGAAATCACCAAAGAAAACCATTGTTTTGAAATTAATGCCTCTTAGAATCAATAGTACATTGGAAAATTGATATTGACTACAATGTGTCTGTGGGTGGCTTTCATCAGGGTTAGAAGGTCCATTGGCTCCCTTGTTACCACAGAGGATAAATAAGCATCACTAGGCACCAAGGTTATAAGGCTCTTGACCATCTCATTCTTATAAAAGAGTACCTGTCATCTAATAAGAGCTCAGGGAATATTAGCAACTCTTTGCCAGTTTGTGTTGTGGGTATTAGTGTTTTGTCATTTGTCGGTAAAAAAAAAAAAAAAAAAAAAAAAAAAAAAAACACCTTGAATTAGCACTCGCTGTATTAAGGATTTAATGCAGGCGTCAATGACCACCTTGGATCCAGCTTTGTACCATAGACCCTAAGGAAACTCATAAATTAGGCAAAGCCCTCTGAGCATTGCAGCCTAACCTAACTAAAACCAGTTTAGACAACATCTACACCCACCATACTGTCTCACAGATGAGGAAATTGGGACGTGGAAAAATAAGGACTAAGTCCTGAATTCAGTTTTTCTGGATTCTAGTTTAGAGAACTTTAAAGCATCAGATCTCTCTGTCCTTATAATTTTCATAACTGCATCAGAGGAAAAACAAGAAATACTTATAACTAAACCATTGTGTTCATGGTTTATGGTTCATGCCCTTCTGTCAATAATGTTCAGAGAGGAAAAGCATCTCAGAGGCAGTGTGGTATAATGAAAAGGGATGGTCATCACAGGATTATGGGTTCAAATCCTTGCCCTGCCACTTGATAGCAGGATGACCTGAGATTAGCTACCTACCCTTTGTGAGCATCTTTAAAACAAAGACAAAATGCCCTGCTTAGAGGTAGCTGTCAAGAAAAAATAAAATATTGCATACAAAATGACTACCAAGTTACATTAGCCAATACTCAGGTGTCCCTAAAGTTCATGTGCAACTGTAGTTTGACAGGGTAACTTGTACACAAACTTTATGAACACCATGTCAGCTCCTTCCCTTTATTTCTCTCCTTCCTGGAGTAGTAAGTCAGAGGTTCACTGAGAATATGGCCTGAGGATGAGCCCAAACAGCATGGTTGTTCTCTTTCTTTCCTGAGTTGATGTGTTGAGGTTTGCTATCCGGTAGTCACGGCTGCCTCAAGTCATGAGCTGTGAATCCCAGTCTTCAGGGTTATGGCTTACTTAACCCTGCTTGCCTGGGTGCAGGGTATGTCTGCTGCACCCCAGCTCCCACAGCAGGGTACAGTCTAGGAAAACAGAAAAGAGCTGTGAACCAGGCCCTTCCCTCAACAGTGCATCAGCTCTGCTGGGCTGTGCAGACCAACAACATGAAACCAAGGCTTGGACAGTGGTTTTCATCTTTCTTTTTTTTTTTTTTTTGCAGTTTTTTGTTGGGGCCAGGTTTGAAACTGCCACCTCCAGCACATGGGGCCAGCGCCCTACTCCTTTGAGCCACAAGTTACCACCCCTGGTTTTCATCTTTATTTCTTCCATGTTCAAGGAACTTTTGAGAAAATATGAATTTCTATCATTTATTCAGAAAACAATCCCCTCAGAAATACATGAACCAAGATGAAGTTCACTGACCATACTGAGGTGCCTGCAGGTGTTTCCTGGTCCCAGGAGAGACTGCTCACTGACCTTGACTAATTCATCCACTTGGGGCTTGCACTCAGACAGTGTCTATCATCAGCTCTTACTCTGAATACTCCATCTTCCTGAGAATGACAGAATGTAGCTTAATCTCCGATACCTTTGGGGGCTTCAGATTTTGTAAAAGCAGAGATATCACAAGAATAACTCTCTGTTCCAGAACTGCTGATACATAGATAAGAAGAGATGGCATGTACACAAAGGTACAGGGAAACATGTCCAGGGACTTCCCACACCAAACAGACAACCCCCCACACATACATACACACATACAGGTATGCAGGGCCATAGAAAGACACATACACACAATTATGGTACACATACACTTCACACAAGAACATGCACATGTGTTTTGTATATATGCAGAAAGAGTTCCATAAGCACACAGCCCCATGGCTACCCTCTCCCCTACCTCTGTACTGACAGCCCCCCTGGCAGGGTATTTCAGCTCTATAGTCAGAGCAGAATTTGAATTCCTGTCCTAAATTTTTCCACTCAGGAGTCATGGACCTTGGGTAGGTTATTCAACCTTATAAGCCTCCTTTTCTTCACCTAAAAAATAAGGGTAAAATGGTTTCTATCTATATTAATGGCATTTTCTCACAAGAGTTCTGTGAGTTTTAAATGGGATAATGGATCTAAAATGTTTGGCACACAGATTACTAAATAGATAATGTTCCATAAATGCCAAAGGTAGGTATCAGAGGCCCACAATCTCCTATTCACAGAATCCAAAAAGATTCGAAAGCCAAAAGATTCTTTCCATAACCTAACCTGGATAGAGTATTTTTATCATGCATATTCACCCCACTTAATGTCAATGTTCATAAATTTTGCTTCAGAAGTATTAATGTGTGTGATTAGGCTACTGTAATATATATTGCTTTACTTTTGGAAATTTGAAGTCTTATTTTGAAACAAGTAAGGTCCCAAGGGTTTGGACAAAGAAGTGTAGAACTGCATTGTCGCTAATATCTTGAATTTCTATAACAAACATAAGAATATATTGTATGTAATAGTAACCATTATGATTTGATTGTAATGGAACATCTCTTGTTACTCCCATTGCACCCATACTCTCTGCCTCCTCAGCCCATACATCTAAGCGTTCACATGGCAACCTGTCTTCCTCCCCCTCAGATACCAAGCCACTTTCTCCCTGCATCATTTCCCATTTCAGGAGGGACTGAAACTCCTCTCAACTTGACAGTGGAATGAGTGAGTGTCTGGTCCATGGAGACCATTTCCTGTACAAAGTCTTCCTTGGCTGTTCCAGCACATACTGACCTCTCTTTCTGTCCCCACCTTCTCACACACCCACTGGACTCTGAAGTCTCCAGTCCAGGGCTTCACGAAAGGTGAAGTTTCAGAGCTGGTGAAGCAGAGGAGGAGGAAGCATCTCTCCCCCGGTGTACTGTGAGTACCAGGAGCCAGGGACTCTGGGCTCAGTACTGTGCTGCGGAGAAGCCCTGCATGGACTGATGTAGAATAGGAACCGGGAGACAAAGCAGCACCAAGGTCCTTGGAGGACAAGGCAGCAGACTCCTCCAGAACCAGCGCTCCCAGGTGGGTCAACCTGAGTTGCCAGACAAATACAGGGTACTCAGCTAAATCTAAGTTCCAGATAAACAGCAATTTTTTTTTTCTTTAGTCTGAGGACCAAATATTGCATAATATACTAAAAAAAAAAATTCTGTGTCTGAAATTCAAATTTAACTACACACTGTAGTTTTATTTGCTAAATCTGGTAATGCTGGGGCACATAGGGGGGAACCCAACCTGACTGCCTCCCACCTGTGTCAAGAAAGTTCGTGTAAAAAAGAAGAAAAGCAGACGGCATTCATCTTGCTTGCCAAATAAGTAGAAGTTGGTTTCTTATCTTACAAAAAAAATAAATATAAAACTTGTTCACGTTTCTTTTTCTTTTTTTTCTCCAGAGACCTGGTCTTTCATATGATGCTAATACCTTAACCCCTTGCCAAAGGCCTTTCCAATCTGTCACGGTGGGAATTCAGGGACACCTTCCCTTTCTGTCTGCACTGTAGGGAGACAGAATGGAGGTTTCACTGACAGAAAGCCCCTTGACTGTCACCCACTAATCTGGACAGTCCCAGCAACTCTCAAAAGCGCTCTGGGCTCATGGCCCTTGTCTGCTCCAAGCCTGGGGAGCTTTACTCTGGGAAAGAAGGGCAGAGGGAGTTGGGCTGTGGCAGAGATAGTGCTAATTGGAGCAAAAGATTTTGCCTACTGGAAATAGTAGCTGTAGGCAAGACCACATCTGAGGAACCCTGTGCAATGATAAGGGCTCCTGACTCCAGCCTAGCTCCCCTGGGGAAGACAAGACTGAACCCCCTTTGAGGCAAGACAGAAAAAGCTCAAAATGAATCAATTAACAGCAAATAGAAGGTAACATGTGCCTGTTTGGGGGGTTTTGTTTGTTTTGTTTTGTCCTTCTGTCTCTGTGTGAATGTTAAAGTCATATTCTAAGAGGAACAATACTTGCTCCAGAGCCTCAGGACCTGACAGTCAGGTCAATTTGAGCTTCACCACTGAAGGGTCATTGAGGATGGCCTTGGCTGGGAGATGTCACCTTACTTTCCACAGCTTGCTGGAGCTGTGCTGGCCCCTGGGTCGAGTCCTCTGCAGACCCCTGAGGGATTGGTTTCAGTTAGGTCTGGTTTCTTCGAGATGACATCTTCCGGTATCTCAGAAGCCTCCGAGCTGAGATTCCCATCCTGCCACTGACTCTCAGAGCACACTGCGTGCTGCACCTTCCTTATGTAACCTGGTACCTTCCAGCCATCATCATTTGTGTGCATCAGCCCTATTAGCCACGTGAGGACGAGTGGGGTATACAGTGCACATCCTTTTCAGTCAGGCATTAACTAGCCCAGTGCATTGCTCTGAAATATTTGATGGATGAATGAGTGAAAAAGATAAATTAGGAGTGACAGCCACCTCCCCTTTAAATATACATGCTTGCCATCTCCTTCATCTTTCCAATTGCCTCATAAAGCCAGAAGGGCTACACTTATTAAGCTCATCTTGTAACCTAGAAAACAAGATTTGGATAAATGACTTTCCCAAAATGGTTTGTGGCTTGCCCGTGGCAAAGCTAGACTAGCGCTCTCCACCCTGGAGTGGTGCCTGGGTGCTCTCTCCCTGCCCCACGCGCCCTCTCCACCAAGCTGCATGCTGGCCCTGTATCTCCAAATGCTTCAGAGCAGTCACCGAAAACGGTGAGACAGCCTGGTTCATCTCCTCAATAATAAATACATAATAAATAGTAGTAGTTGTATCAAAATACAGTATTAGGGCAAGAGTAGGGACTTCAATGCAGGTTATTTGGGCAAAATATACATACTGAATCCTTTTGGCAAAAATTGTTCTCGTCTAAAACTCACTTTCCAAGAAGGAAATCAAAGCTTTCCAAATCAAACAGCATCCCTTTTGGGCCCGTTTATTTATTTAGTCGTTAAATAAAGACTCACCGGGTGCTGCTCTGTGCTGGGCATCGCTTTGAAGGCTGGGCTAGAGTAAGGGAGTGAGTCAGAAACGCTTTCCACCCTCGAAATAGAACCTACAAGCTAGTGGGGGGAGACAGGCAAGGAAAAAATAAACCCAATAAACAGGCAACACAGCCTCCGGGTGTGACGAGTGCTGGGAAGAAAATAAAACACCATGGTACAGTAGAGGGCACCCGCTGTCAGGAAGGGCCTCTGACTTGGAGGAAGAGACATTTGGCCTGAGTCCTGCCTGACATGGAAGCAGTGAGCCTTGGGAGGATGTGGGGCAAGGGGGTCCCAGGCAGAGCAAACAGTCAGTACCAGGAACCTGAGATGGAGCGGGCTAAGCACACAGAAGGACACAGTAAGGTGGCATCGGAGAATTGTGCCAGGACCAGGCCCCAGAAAGCCTCACCCCGTGATGCCTGGGGGCCAGAATGAGGAGTTTGCATCTTATTCTCAGTATGACAGAAAGACCCAGGACAGTTTTGAGCAGAAAAGTGCATGACTTCACTTATGTCCTTAAAATGCATTTGACTTCGTCAAACATGGATTTAGGTAATAGGTGAAAGCAATGGGAGGGGTGAGAAGGCAGCTGCTGTGATACTCCTGATTGTGACTGTGCCCTGTCCTGCATGAAGAGAGAACAGCTCAGAAGGATGTAGGACATGTTAATCCAAGCCAGTGGTTTTGCCAGTGAAAGATACCCAAGGAATAAAGAAACAGGATCATTAGAATGGGACCTCTGTTTGGTTTAAGCAACGAGGTATGTGGTGGTGGTGGTGCCCTTACTGAGACTGGGAAAAGAGAAGCCACAAGAGGAAACAGAGCTTCCTTTGGGGATGTTTGAACCCTAAGAATTCTATTACATAACCAAGTGGAGATGAAGAGAAGACAATTGGATGCATAAATCCCAAGATCACAGAAAAGGCCAGGACTACACACTGGAATTTTGGAGTCACTGACAGAGGGCTACTAAGTAAAACCACAAGGTGAAGAAATTTCCCTGAAAAGAGAAAGTATAAGAAAAAGGAGAGCCCAGGAAGATGTCCCAGGTGTTCCCACCTTAGGGTGAGCTGAAGGAACCAGAAAGGGTGAGCAAGATACAGGCAGTGAAGCCAGGGGAGAACTAGAGGAATCAGAATCCAGGAGCACATGGGTGACAGAAATCCTGCAGGGCTTCCTGGAGGGAGCGGTACTCAAGCCACATCTTGGAGACTGGGTGGAGTTTGATCAGTGTGGAGCAGTGAAGGGCATTGGTGGTGGATGTAAAGATGTGAGCAAAGTCTTGGAGCAGGGCCAGGGCAGTGAGGATCCATGGACACTGGTGGGTAGAGGGAGAAACGGGTGAGAATCACAGGATCACTGCCACGTGTTGGGGACACAAGAGAGAGTGGTGTGAAGGCAGGGGAAAGCCAAGGCTGGCTGTGTCTTCCACAGCCCAGTGTCTTACCTGAACTTCAGAAACAAGCCCTGGGACTCAGGCCTAAGCATCCAGGGCTAGGGCTTCCTCCCTTCCCCAGCCCCCTCAGCAAGGGGCCACCAAGAGAACTGTCCAGGGCCCAGACTGTCAGCTGCCCTGGATCCAGCCCTCTCCTCTTACTGCTATCTGCTTTGGGAGGATGCCAGGGGAGTCTTTAACCCAAGAATTCAGAAAATTAGCTCCATTTCTACCTCTCCAACCAACATTCTGTGTCCCCCTCTCTGCCCCAAATTAAGGCAGTTTCTTAGTTAAGGTTGTCTCCTAGATCCTCCATAAGTGAGGGTAACTTTTTTTTATAATTCCCCTCTTTGTCTGCTTCTAAAATTTGCTCAATGGTCTTGGTCTCTCTAGTGTCCCCTTATTGTGTAGGAAACTTACCTTCCACCCAATCTAGGCAAATCACAGCTCATAAGCAGTGTCCTCTAGTGCTTGCAGACTGGTAAAATGCTTCTCCTCATCTCAGGTCTGAAAGCAAGGGACAGTCTAGAGCTGGATAAGAGCTCCAGCTCCCCAGGGAGGAGCCCATTCTGCACAGGGCATGAGGTCAGCCCAACATAGGGAGAGCTGCCTTGGCTCACAGGGAAGGCTTCCCAGAATGAGAGACAGAGTGGATTGGATGACTTACGTATGGGCATCTTCAGTCTCCCCCCAGTGGAAAGGAAACGCCCACAAGTGAGCACACACATTCCACACATAGTCATGTTCACCAGTCATGACCATGTCCCCTTGATCATTTTCATGCTTTCACACATATGAGCACACAGTTGTACTCACTTTCCATCTGCCTGCCGTAAGCGAGGGCACTGAGTTTCCCAGTAACCAATGCTAGACCCACAGTGCCCCTGCTGCTGCCCAGGGCTCCTGCCCTCACCACCACCTGACCCGGCTGTGGGCGGAGGGGCTGACTCCCCAGGTCTGAGACATCCTGCTGTCGGCTCTGCCTCTCTGTCCCATCTTCCCACTCTAGCTATTCAGCTGTAACCATTTGCACATGTTAATGTCTTATTTGTGTCTGTTCTTAGGTCTTTTAAATATGTATGTTCATCCTAAATACCAGCCTATGGCAGAAACCACATCTCTCAAATTAGGCCAGGAGGCCTGGGGCTCCCCAGGGTGCAGACTGTTCGTCTTCCACCAGACTCGAGACACCTGGTGATGATGCACCTGTCAACCCACTTAAGCTGCAGGCTGCTTAAAAGCTGGACCTTCCCTTCTATTTCACTGGTGCCCTCCACCTGGCCCAGTTCAGGGCTTGGCACACAGGGGATGATCTGTAGGAGGCATGATGCTGACTAAAGTTAGTGGAATTATGGGACCCCTTCCCTCCTAAAACTGGTATACTGGCCAATCCTCTTTGCAACCAGTACTTAAAGAAGGACAATTGTCACAGAGACCCACCCCTGGTTGCTCTATCCACAAGGGTCCAGTTCCAACAGTGTCAGAAAGACTCCTCAGCTGCTCCTAAACTTGCCCACCTTCTGACTGATGCCTATTTTCCATCACTGGGGATGAGACGTGGAAGATAGCTCTTGGAAGATGTCACTCTGGCTCTGATATTATTCCTTTTAACAGATCAGTGACTCATCCTGGAGCCTCTTTGTGGGAGGGGCTGAATGTGAGAGCTCTGGAGTTCTAAAGTCAATGAAGTTGTGGGGAAAACACTTCCAGGGAAGGAAGGTTGAGTTAGTCCTCTTTGCAGCCAGTACTCGCAGGGGACAATTGTCACATAGTGTGAACTCTTACACTGTGTCGACACCATATAAGTAGAACAGATGGGGTTATAGAACAATTGATTTATTGACAGATAAAAGTAAAACTTTTATGAGAATTGCCCCACATGATTATGAAGGATGAGAGGAAACCAGGTGGTATAATTTAGTCTAAGGTAAGGCCTTGAGGTAGCCCACTCGTGGAAGTCCTAAAGTCCAAAGGTCCAAGATCATGGGGTCTGATGTCAAGAGCAGAAAGTCAATGTTTTCACCCACACAGAGGGAGCCAATTTGCCCCTCTGCTTCTTTTTTGTTCTATCAGGCCCACATCAGTGAGGGTAGATCTTCTTTACTGAGTCTCCTGATTCAAACCCTAATCTCTTTCTTTTTCAGAAACACCCTCACAGACATATCCAGAAATAATGTTCTGCCATCGATCTGGGTATACCTTAGCCAAGCCAAACTGACATCTAAAATTTACCATCATGATTTTGCCATGAATGAATTTACCATCAGCGCTTGTACTTGTTTCCTCATTTCTCCTCTACTCACCACCTCCCCCCACCCACCCGAAGGGTAATAAAGAATATCAAAAACATGTAAGATTGTACAGACAAGCAAGGGCAGCAGCCGCTTCAAGAAGAGACTCAACCCCCTAGACAGACTGCTGGGAAGAGCCAGGAAGTACAGACCAGACTGGCCTGGGCTGAGCCCTCTGGCCCGGGCATCAGCACTCCCCACTTCCCCACTCCCACATCACGCTGCTGTTACAGCCACTCAGACAGGGCACCGGAGTCAGCTGTTGACCACCAGCCCCTCTGGAACCAGGATTTATTCCTCTTCATACACATATTCCAAGCATTTAGCACAGAACCCAACGTGGTGAGCAATCAGTAAGTACTAACAAACAAAACTATGAGCTCAAGGGGAAACTTTCACAGACTCGTTCCACATATGTCTTCTGATCTGATCTTGGACAAGTCATTGAACTGCTCTGACCACTGGTTTCCTTTTTTACTGGCTTCACATTAAAATCTCCTCAGAAGGTTAAAAACTTACTATCTCTAGTCCCTACCTGATATCAATGGGATCAGGATCTCAAAAGGTAAGTGTCAGGCATCAGTGTTTTTCAAAATTTCCTGGTGATTTTAACAGGCAACTAAGTTGGAAAACAAATAGATAATATGTGGTTCTTAGAGCCCTTTCTAAATGATGTCTAATACCTATGTGTTAAATTATTAGTGTATATGCTTTGTAGCAAGAGCTATCCCCCTTTGTGTATAGAAGGATCAAAGTGATTTCTGGTTCCAGAAGCCTCTCCAAATTCACCCCTTATTGTGGGATGAAATGTGTCCCCATAAAATTTGAACGTTGAATTCACTAGTACCTCAGAATGTGACTGTATTGGAAGATAGGGCCTTTAATTAAGTTAAAATAAAGTCGTTAAGGTATACCGTAATCCAATATGGCGAGTGTCCTTAAAAGAAGATCGTTAGGATGCAGATATGTACAGAAGGCAGACACATGGAGAAACAGTCACAGAGAGAAGAAGGACATCTACAAGCCAAGAAGAGGTCTCAGAAGAAACCAATGTACCAGCCCCTCGATCTCAGTCTCCAGCTCCCAGAACTGCAAGACAATCACTTTCTATTGTTCAAACCACCTCTCCTGTGGCTTTTGTTATATCAGCCCTAACAACCAATACAGTTCTCAACCCCAAATGTCCCTGCCTTCTCTCAATTTCTCTTCCCAATTCATTCCTCCATTTCCTCCAGAGACTGGAGTTTGTGAATACTCTCAAAGGCTCTCTCTCTTTCCAGGCAAAAATGTTGATTACCACAGAACAAAGCCTACGAAACTTCCATACCTGCGTGATTCCACTCTGCAGAACTGTCCCCTGTTATGATATTTTTCTAGCCCGTCAGTGAAGACAGAGTTGATTAAAGCCCTTGCAAAACAGCCAACCTGTTGGGTCCATTCTTAACAAAATCATAGAGGAATTTATAGGAAGAAAAGAAGGCAATTGTAAGGAAGTTCCTTTCTACGTGGAGTGGTGGTGTATTATTCAGAGTTAAGAAAAGCTAGCCTACCCTACCAGCCTGTGGCCAGTGCCTGAAATTCAGCAATCCAGGACATTATTCCTGTATTAGTTAAGGACTCTGCTAAAATGCCAATGACACAGAGATGGGAAAGAAAAGCTGTTATATGTTGTTTGTACTATAGACTCAATTTGCTATTGAAGTTGTGTCCTATGAGCGGGTTTGATTAATGGCGATTAAGAGGGAATTAAGCCAATGACCACTTCAAGGAAAAGATGGACTTAGAGCAGGCCTGCTGCCTGCAAATCCTGCCACTTGGAACTATCAGCCACTATTTCCTTTCCTATTTCACCAAAAGTCCCCCAACAACCAGGAAGTATTCCCCAGCCTGGGCTTGCACTGAACAATCCTGGACAAGCTTCTCCAGTTACACTTAAAGGGAGACTAATCAATTTGTTCAAATAAATATCATAAGCGTAAAGTGCTTAAAGAGCAGAAGGGGATAGAAGGCAATCTTCCACTGTAAGTAAATACTAGTTTCCAGCCCATTCCTTCAATGGTCTGAAAAGTCCTGTGAGCTCATCAATGTATTTCGTGGGAAGAATTTCCCCCCTCAGAACCCAGGCTTCTAACCCACTCCTTTGCACAAACAGGAGTAAAGTGTGAAAAATTAAAACATTTCAAATGAGAGATGCAATTATTTTAGGTTCTTTCTTATAGGAAAAGGCAACATCATCCTGCTGTAATGTGCTCTTTACTCCCCTCCTCCTTCTCTCTTCCTTGTCTACCCACTGTTTAATGAGTCCCAGAATTCTTCTCCAGGTAACTTTTCCCCACCATATAACACAACCTTGGGAGTAAGCTCCGTCTTCAGTCAGGTGAACGGAGAACAGGGTGGGCACAAAGAGAACGCATTCCTTGTAAGGGAAGAGAGCACGTCTGTTCACTGGATAGGGTGGTTTCTGCTTGCTTCCATTTCCTTACTCGGACAGTTGCCACTTAAGAAAACTTTCTAAGAGTGGTGTTCATCCCTGCCCTCGAATTTGTCCAACTCAGAACCCAGAAGAGGAACATTTCAGAGGTCTGTTACATAACCTAGGGACTCAGCCCTGTCAGCGTTTCTCACTGTGAACCAGTCATTGAGCCCAGGGAACCCTTCCTGCCTGATTTCGGCCACTGGTTCTCACCTTGCTCCTGTGTGTGAATCTCTGTCTCCACTATCAGCCTGGCACCCAGACGCTCCAGAATGAGCTTCATCCTGCTGCAGCCCCAGCACCACCCCCGGTGACAGCCCCCTGTTGGCTCACCCCCTTTACCCGTGCTGGGTTCCTCTGTTCTACACTGCCCACCCATGGGGTCCCGCTCTGTAGAGAAACAGGGGAGCAAGGTGTGAAGAGCCTGGCGTGGAGTCAGAACGTCATCACTTCTGTCTTGACTCACCTCCTCATCTGCAAAAGGAAGATGAGTATTTCCTGCCTCCCAGGTCAGCTGTGACGGTAAAAGGTGCATATGGAGGGCTGAGAGTGGTATGCAGCACACAGAAACTTTCAGAGACTGCTGCTTCCTCCAGGCAGTCCCCCACCTTGTGCCATGAGCTTGAGCAGCTGCACCCATTGAGTGCCAAGTTTTCCTACTAAAAGATTGAACCCTCTCCTCCTGACCTGCCCCAGACAACAGGGCTATCCTTCCTCCGGGGCCTCCTTCCTCCCAGGGTGCAGCCACACCTCACCCTAAGATGCTATGAATTAAACAGCAATGACCACAACACATCTCAGCCTAAAAGCATTAGTGAGGACTTACTATGTGCCAAGCGCTATAGTGGGTATGGGGCATGTAATAAATAATTTATGTTCTCTTATCTTCTCACAGAGCTGGGGGTCTAACACATGAATAGAATAGCTCTAAAACCACAATAAAAAGTAATAGGGAAAAGAATTCTTGCTTCCTTCTGGAATGTGACCACTTCACACCATTCGATTCCCTCCCACGTTTAATGTTTTTGTTTTGGGGCTGAGTCCGCTGGGTGGGAAGAGATAGGGAGAACTGGGTCGCTTCTCTCAGCATCCTCGGTGAAGACTGACATGCTCCAGATTGTGGGGCAAATGGATTTCCACAGAAGGGGCCCTGGGGAGAAGTCCCTTTGGCAGTTTTCCAGTTCTTAGATATAAAGCCTTTGTTGTCACAAGGAGATTGTGTTTGTGGTGGCTGTCCTGGGAGACAGAATATGGTTATAAAATTAGAAAATGAGTGAAGTTTGCGATCCCTGCTCTCTCTCTGCTTCAGTCCATCACTGTCTCCATCATTCCAGTCCTTAGGAGCCCATGGTGTATTCAGGCCTGTTTGAATCCTTTCTATCAGGAATAAAGAGTGTTGCAATGAGCGTGGTCACTCTGTGGAGACGGGGTCTGAATCGGTTTTCTGCACCGGGGCCTTCAGCCAGCACCAACTGAGAACATGGCCTGGGATCCCGGATGAGGAGTGGAGCCCATGCCAGCCTTCAGAACATTCTCAGGAGGGTGGACACGTGCACTGGGTGCCTTGGGAGGGGAATAATGTGATACTTGAAGGTGTCAGGGGCAGGGCCCGCAGCATTTTGGTCAGCAGGCCCGTTGCAGGATGGCTTGTTTAATGCAGTAATCATGCTTCCCTCAGTGCCCTGGGAACCCTGAGGCAGGATGAGGGGAGAGCTCTGAAAGCCTTTCCAGAAAAAACAATGCATAAATTAGACTCAAAGAGGGTCCCAAAGAGCGTGATGTTTAACACAAATGATATATGTTTAAGCTAAGCGAGAAAAATACCTCTGGAATATTCTCACATGGTGATGACAGAATGATGGGGAGAGGCCACATGCAGGGTGGCTTTGCCGGGGGCCTAAGCCTTGCCACCAGGTATCTGTACTCCACGGATATTTACGACAGATCTGCTTAAACCTCAACAGGTTACATAAACAGAATGGCAGATCAGAACCCTAGGAACTGGGTGCCCTTATGAAGCTGGCTTCCCAGGCCTCAGGCATTTCCCTGCTGGGAGGGTCCACTGAGAGTTCTCTGTGTGACACCAGAGGCCCACACGGTCAGCTTGCTGTTTATTGCCCTGTGTCCCCCTTCTGCCCCACAACTCCCTGCCCCAGGGGCTGCCCTCTAGCAAATTCTTTTCCTCATTCTACTCCTGAGAATGGGTTCTCAGGAAGCAGCTGACAGGCCCAAAGAACTGAGAGCTTCCTCCCTTTCCTCTTCATCTTTTAACACTGTATATTTGTCTGTCCCTGGGAAACCTGTTCACACAGTATCAGCATGAAAAAGCCGTTTTCCCACTTTCCTAACACTTTTTCTGAGACACTGAGTAGTCACAGGAACTGGAGCTGAAGCTCTTCCTCCTCCTTCCCCTGCTCTTTCTGTCTTCTGGACATCAGCATCACAGAGGCTACCAGAGGCACAGGGTCCCTTCCAGGAGGCCCAGGGCCACCCCTCCTGGACGCAGGCACACACCACGGGTGGCCTCCTAATGAGACCTTCCTCCTGGTTCCTCTCTCCCTCTTTCCCTCCTCCCTTCTCCTCAGCACTCTTGTACTTGGTGTCACCCTCATCATGGTGAGTAACAAGCATCCATCCACTGCCTAGGGTCCCCCTGGGGACTGTCCAAGCCCCCGCAGCCACACGCAGGGCGCCCAGTGCAGACACTCAGGGTGAGGCAACTGCTGGTTTCCTTCTCTCACTCACCTTCTTCTTGGACAGATGCCACCTGGTCTCGTTACTCCCATCTCCTAAAACTTCTTAGCATTGTTTAGACGGTGTAGCCCTTTCCCGAGTTAGCTCCCTGTGTGTCCTTCCTCGTTAGCGTAATATCCTCACGCCTAGTGCAGAGCCAGCACACAGAATTCAGCGGGCATCTGCAGGATGGAGGAATGAACGATCAAACGTGCCTTCCATGGCAGGTGGCTCCCAAGAAAGCCAGGCACAATTTCTCATTGGTTTTGGCCTGCCTTCAGCACTCCTGCTGACATATTTCGGCACATAAAGATACTTATCCACATGTTGGCTGATGGCACTGTGAAAGCCACTGGGATGTTTTCCTGCTGAGGGATGACTTAAAAGGGATTTTGTCCTCTCCACCTCTTCAAATCTCACCTGCCCCTGCCCTAGCCCGTTCGCCGAATCATAATACCACAGTCACAGTGTGACAAGTCTCACCTTCATTCTACCCAAACTGGAGCATAACGAGACTCAGGGATAACTAGAGGGGAGTAAGCTAAGAGGCCGAGCACCGGGACAGTCTGACAAGGCAGAACGGTGGAGTGAGGCTGCCAGAGCCCTACCCACGGGGGCTAACTCAAGGGCACTGAGAGCCTCACATTCTTCTCAGCCAAGAGAGCAAGGCCATAGAGGCCCCACTCGCTCTAAGTGCCCATTTTCAGAAGAAGATCTGCCTCTCTGTTGTCAGCACTGGATTATTGTGCCTTGCCAATGGCATCCAGAGTGTGCCCTTGCCTGATGACCTCAGGGGATACTATGTTTAATATAGAATACAATCAGCAACAATCCCGACCTAAGAGGAAGGTGCCTTCAGTGAGGCAGGTAGGGGGTGTCATGCTGTAATTGTACTTAATCCAATCCTTTCAGTGAAGAGAGTATTGTCCCGCCACCTCACCCATAAAGATATCTGTTAAATCCAAATTATGTGGGAACAAGCCCCATGGGAGATTGGGTGCCGAAAAGGGGAAGTGAAGGGTCTGGGTAGGAAATCGCCCACCACAAAGTGACAGACCAACAGGATGTGCCAGTTAGTCTAGTGACTGATTCAGGCTGATGTGCCAATGGGCTGAGCCTCCCCTTCTCCTCCCAAGCCCCCACTGATTTCCAATCAGTGTGGGGTCATCGGGAGGGTGTCTGGTGATGGTGGGGTTTGAGCTGAAGAGGGCTGATTTGGATGATAGGCCTGGTGATCTGCTCTGCACAGCCTCCCCTAAGGCTGGGACACAGAGGGTCAGCTCCAGGACCACAGGGGAGATAAGCACACAGGAAGGTCTGCTTCTTCCCTCTCCTCAAGTTTTATAGCATGTGACATGCAGGTGATATGAACATACCAAGGGCAGCCGATGAACACACTGAGTCTAAACATCAGGTCAGACACAGAGGAAAGAGCAACTCAGATGAGGAGAACAGCCTGAACAAAGGTTCAGAGGGAGGAATGATTACATTGTGTTCTGGGGAGAAGGGCAAAATCACCTGATTTGGAGAAAAGATCTATTAGGAAAAAGAAGATTGACTTTGTTTCCTGTACCTTTCTAAAAGGAAATTAAACAGAATTTACTGATCTCCTACAAAACAGACCAAGCCTTCCCTCAAGGAGTGTAACATCTGTTAGTGGGTAGAGATAACAAAGATGCACAACCAAGCCAGAATGTGGGAACACCGCAGGGCACGAGGATGGGTGTGGAGGAAAAATAGAAAGGCAGGTCAGGGGATGCCAGCATTGAAGCGGGTCTTGGTGTCAGCATCACATCCAAAATACTTTCCCAGGACGTGAGAATGCTACCCCAGGGGGCAGTTTCTCTGGGTTTGGTCTCCAAAGACCCACATCCTATGGAGGGAGACCATTTGGGGGTAAGATATGCCAAGCTGCTGCTTCAGTGACTCTGCATATCTGTCCCGTCTCCATAATGTATAATAAATGCCGAGGGCTCTGAAAGCCACCACACTGCATTGCCCAATGTGCGGTTCACAGCCCCTTGGAGAGAGATGGGGCAGCTGGGCCAGGCTTCCAGCCCATAGAGGGAGTGGAGTGAGAGGCTGTGGGACATGCAGGGTCATGCCCAAGGTAGCTGATTCCCCTCAGAGGGCCACCTCTTCCCTTCATCCTCCTTCCTGTGTTGCCTCCCTAAAGACCCCCACCCCACACTTAGCCTTGCTAGTCAGGGTCCCAGGTGAAAGGAGACATGAAGGTGAGCTGTGCTCACAGCCCTGTTGAGAGAGGACCGAAGCTGGAGTGGTGCCCTACTTGTGAAGTCTGGGCCCTGTTGAGTCAGACACCCACCAAGACCTCCTCATCCTAATGTATACCAGGGCCTGAAGCTGATTCATGGAAGCAGTGTGGCTGAGTCTGGGGGATTCTTCATCCTTTGCAGAAATCTGCTGCTCCCTTTTGGGACCTGGTCTTCAGGGATGCTCAGTAATTTCCTTCAGGAGAGAGGCTCTTCCCTACAAGGTCCAAATTCCTCCTCTTACTGTGATCAGTCAGTGTTCAACCTGCAGGAACCTCCAGGAGAGGCATTTGGGCATGCAAAGACTTGTGCAATCCTACATATATCTCCCAGCAGGTGGTTGCTCTGTGTCAACCTTTGGGACCTTGGGCAAATGACTGCATCCCTCTCAACTTCCTTCTTCATCTGGAAGATAGATGTCAGCATGCCTAACTGTGCTATAGTGTGAATGACTGAGATCATACATGTAAAGCTCTTAGCTCAGCCACCAGTGCATAAAATTAGATCCTACTTTACATCATTTACTAAAATAAGGCCCAGATGGATGAAAGGCTTAATACTTTTTAAAAATAGAAGAAAATATTGGAAAACGTGTTTATGATGTTACAGACAAGGGAAGTCTACTTACGAAAAGGACACAAAAGCAAAATTCACCGAGGAACAGGGTGATAGATGTGTGTAAGCGGACTAAATCAAAATTAAGCACGTGTGTAAGACACAAAACACGCAGTGGGTGGGAAAAATTATTGTCACCAAGTACCACGCAGGAGGATTTTGTTGTATTATTTTAAAACTCCTAAGAAAAAGAAATTTAACACAATGAAACAATAAACAATACAAACAGATCCTTCACAGGAAAAAATACCAGGGGACAATAAATACATACAGAGACTCAATTTTATTCGTCTGAAGGAATAAGAAAAATTCAGATTAAAACCTCCATGCAATTTTCGCATTCTTTTACACTGTTTAGATTGGCAAAATTAAGTTTGGCACAGTAAAAAGATAGTGAAGTTGTAGGAAAACACATAATTGGTACACAATTGATGAGAGTGTAGGTTTGTACAATCACTTAGCAAAATGACAAGATGAATCCACAGAGTGAGACATTTACAGGGATATTTATATAGCAGCACTTCTAGGAGGGGGAAACTTTAAACCATGGCTAAATCAAATGTGATGTCCTCATAATATGGAATAGTATAAAGTTGTTAAAATGAATATAAAATACCGCTATGATTTGACATAAAATAATCTCTAAGACACAATGTTGAGAGAAAAGGGCCCACCTGCAGGATAGCATTTATGATAGACATTTATGATATATGTGCTATTATTTTTGACAAGTAAATACAAGTAACACACACATACATAAGCCTTTTTAAAAATTATAGAAAGCTGAACACCAAACTGAAAATTAATAAATGCTATAAAGACTTTGGGAATGAGTTTAGTCAAATTGTATTTAATTTTCACTGTAGTGCTTTAATTTTTTTACAAAGAGAATGTATTCATGAATTCCTTATGTAATTAGAATTAATTTTTAATTGAACAAATAAAATACAATAAAACCTATACCTCAGCATAAACTTCAAATTCTGATCTACGGGGGATGCGTAACGATAGCAACTAGTGCTAATTGAGAGATTATCAAACGTCAGATGGACCCTGGTCTAAATGGTTTCTACGTAAGCTTTCTGTGTTATGTGTTTCTCTGTTTATGTATTTCTGTATTTTCTGTGTTTTCACCTTTATCCTCAGGAGAGCATCATGAGCAGGACCAGTTCTCAGACCTCCTGTACAGATGAGGATGCTGAGGCCACAGGGAGATGAAGTTGCTGGCTCAAGTCACCACCCCCAAGTAGTTGGGCAGCTGGAATTTCAATCCAGGCAGTCAGGCTGGTGGGAGGAGCCTACTCCATCAGTCTCTGTAGCTCCTTCTGTGCTGATCACAGAACACATGTGGCAGCAGCCTCCTGGCCCAAGGAACAGGCAACCCTCCAGCTTGAGATAATACAGTCCCCAAAGAGGATCTGATCTGCCTTCCCATAGCCCAGACTTTCCACCTCTGTGGGTTGAGGGAGGATGGCTTGCTGAGGGCTCCCCACAGAGCAGCAGGGCAGATCTTGAAGAGTAAGAAAAACTAGAGAGCCAGTACAGGCAAATGGGAAAAACAGCCTGGAAACCTTGAGTCAGACAGTCCCCGGCAGCCATGACAGCCTGGGCTGTGGCGGGCTCCCTGCAGTTTGGTCTCTGCCTCATCTGAGAAACCAGATTTTCACCTACAGCTCTGCTGGAGTGGGAGAACACACCATATTCAATCCTTCTAAATTGGACACGAATTATTCAAAAAAATTAAAAAAGAGGAAGAGGAAGAAAACCTCTCTCCTGGTAAATGTGACTCTAATGAACTCTAATATCCTATGATTAACAAGGGGCAAAATGAGGTGTTTGGCACAGGGCACGAGCAGTAAATGAAACACTCCAATTGAGACAGATCCAGCCCTGACTCCAGCCTCGGGCCACCAAGCACCAGGCACTTCTCCGGATTGCTGCCCACCTGCCAGCCAGAGATGGTTCCCAAATGAAGTTTGCTAATGAAAGTCTTCTCCCAGGGGCAAACATTTGCACAGGCAAGCAGAAGGCGACAGCATACATGCCATTTAGAGTCATCATGATGCGCTGCTAGTCCCACTACACCCACACAATCAAAGTTCCCATGATTGGAAACTCCCCCTGTGGACCCCGCAAGGGTTGAAGCTATTATCTCAAGAAGCCCCAGGAAAGGGTTTTCAGCTAGAACACCAGAGGAATGGGTTGTTCTGGGCTGTTTCTTAAGTAAAGTTTCTGGATTGGTGCTTTGCAGAAACTCTGCATCAATATACTAATGGATGGCACCTACTGAGTGCTTGCTGAATGCTACGTGCAGAGCCATAATGCCTAGTTTAATACTTGTAATATCTAAGACAACTGTTATTGTTAGCCCCATCTTACAGATGAAAAAACTGAGTCACAGAGAGGTTAGGTAACTGCGAAAGACCATGTAATTAATTCATGGGCACCAGAAGAGAGATTTGAACCCAGGGAATCTAATGTTAAAACACACTATGCTCAGGCAGCACTGGTGGCTCAAAGGAGTAGGGTGCCAGCCCCATATACAGGAGGTGGCAGGTTCAATCCCAGACCTGGCCAAAAAACTGCAAAAAAAAAAAGTACTATGCTCTACTTCCCCTTATAGGATGTATTAAAGTGGAAAGTCTTGGGGTAGAAGCAGGGAATCTTCATTTTAATATGCTATTCTGGTGATTCTGATGCATTCAGAATATTGTGTGCCTTATATAAACCAGTTGCTTCTTTGGAACTAACTGTGTTATTTAGCTCATTTCACTATGTAAACTTTGCACTCCTTGGAGGAGCAATGTTTTCATTCCTAACACCTTCTCTCCTCCCCTTAACCCCTATCCTCCCTAGCGCAATTCCAGGCATGGACTCAGGCAATAATTATTAGTCCTGGGAGAAAGCTCTAGTCTCTGAGTCTGAAAATCCAAACTTATGTTCCAGCTCTATTATTTAATTAGCTTGAGAAGGTCCCTGTAGCAGATTTAGGCTCAACATTCCCATCTGTTCAATGGAGATAATGTCAAAAAGGGATTTTAAGATAATAACACTTTTGAAAAACAACTACCTTGTATTTGTTGCTTACTCTATGATGGGTACTATGCTGGGACCTTTGGCATACGTGGACTCTGATCCTCAGGTATCTTCAATGTAAGTATTATTACCCTCCTGTTACAGTTGTTTCTTCCCTGAAAGAACTCGGATTTCAGAGAGATCCGCTTGCTTGGCTGAGCCTGCACGGCCAGCGATGTTGGAAAAAGCCTTCTTAGACAGGTCCCTTTGATTCTACATCACACACTCTTTCCCTGACACTACCCAGTGTGATCAGCCTTTTCTCCATCCCGTGGATATAATGAGAATCAAATGAGATCACAGATAGATCCGTCAGGATGGGCTGGGCTGTACTGTGATTTAAAAACAGCTCCAAATCTCAGTGGCTTAAAACAGCAAATGTTTATTTCTTGCTCTCGCCACATATCCATCAGGAGTCAGCAGGGCTTTTCTGTGCAGCGTAATCACTCAGGGACCTAAATGGAGCAGCCTCCTTCCCATGCGTTGCTCAAGAGATGCAGGACCAAATATTGCAGGCACATCCAAAGCTTCTGCTTAGTTAAATGAGCTGTACATCACATCTACTCACATTACATTGACCACAGCAAGTCTTGGCCAAGCCCGAAGTCAATGAGGTGGGAAAGCATGGCAAAGGCAGAGAGGAAACAATAATTGTGAACAAATAATTAATCTACATAAAGGACCACAGATGTATAGAATACTCTGGAAGGTACTCAAGTGAAACAGCATGAAGTATACCTTTTCCCATGGAGGAATGGTGGCGGGCCTCATAGCTCCAAGATGAGCCTCTCTGTACTGCAAATCCATGGATATCTCCTCTATTATCAGGCATCTAATTATTGCTCTGCTTTCTGCTCAATTATTAAAGACAAGGCAGTGAAGAGCCATGGAAGAGGGGGAAAGTCTGTTTTGCAGCAATGACAAACCATATTTCATATGCATAAAGGGGAGAAATAAAAGAGCATTGCTTTTACTCTTATAATTGCAATTTCCTGCTCGTTTCCTTTTCAAATTAGTGGATGTAATTGTTTGGTAATAAAATATCAGCATAATATATTAGAGGCAGAGAACAGACGGGCTTAAGGGACAGTTGCCAAGAACAGGAGGGAGAAAAGAGATTGAACAGAATCAGAGTGTACAAACCTTGTGGGTCTTTCACAAAATGTGTACCAGGCTATGCCTACCATTCCCCTGTTCCCCTTCTTGACTCTTTGCAGGTTTCAGAAGCAAATGAATAGCCCAGACAAATAAGTATTCTTGATTGAACTTAAAATTCATTTCAGTACCAAGTTCAAATGAGAGAAAGAGTGAGTGAGAGAGAGAGGGAGATGAAGAGAGAGAGCTAGAGAGAGAGTATAGTAGGGAAAGAATGAATGTGGTATAGAAAAACAGTTTCAGGATCACATTTGGATTTAGTACCAGCTCCACCACCCATGGACTGTGCCAACTTGGGAAGATCATTAATCTTTCTGAGACTCCATTCATTCATTAATAAAGTAGAAATAAAAACTACTCTGTCTCAAGGTGTTTCCTAAAGAGTAGCTGTTCATATTATTAGAAATTAGAGTGGTTGGTGTAAACCTGCAGAGAGAACTGTGATGGACCACAGGGGTCACCTTGGGAACAACGTCAAAACGAGGGAAGGTTTTCTTTGTGGCTTCAGTTCTACTATTAGCTTTCCTTTATTCCTCCTGGTGGCCTAGCCCATTGTCCTCAAGCTGTCTGATGCTTGCCGCCATAGCATTAATGATGACCAAGGTGCTACCTGACAAAGAAACCCCTGAAAGAGGCCATCATGGAGGCATGAAAGCCTCCTGGGCTGGGACCTGCTGCCACCTCCCTCAGCACTGTAAAAGCAGCCACCGTCTTTAATGCTTGCCCTAATTGAGTGGTTGGACCCCATAGGCGAGCCCTAAATTGGGAGCCATGGGAGGTTAGAAATTAAACAGCAGATTCAAGTCTATAACCTCAGAAACCTCTCAGACTGGTGGAGAGAGGACAGGAAACCATGTCTGGAATGGAGTAGTGCCTGAGCTCTGCTGCTTTCTGGTGTAAGCACACAGGTAAACCACCCGGCAGTGTAAGCTCAGGGCCCTGGGGATCTTCCACCCCAGGGAAGCACCCTGTCAGCTGACTACTTACAGGGGCTCCCAAACTTTGAGGGAACAAATGGTTTCCTTATATAAACAATGAAGAACACAGATGCCCCTGGAAAGAAACCTCCTCCCTTTACCCTGGAATGTCACTGGCTAACTCTGGAGAAGGAGGTAGCAGTGAGGGGAAGCAGAAGGCAGAATGCCAAGAAGAACTTCCTGGTTAAGCCCTGAATGCACCTAGGGAGGGGATACTTGCCAGAAAGAGGTCAGTGGTGACTGTCCCAAGAGAACTTGAAAAGGATCCTCAGTTCCAGCTAGATAAACCTAGTGTGCACATAGGGGGAACTTTCTGGCAAGAGTTCTCTGTCACTCTATCCCCAAAGCCACCCTGGATGCAAAGCACCCCCAGAGGCAGACCGGTGGGAGTTTTAAAACAAAGATACTGATTTGCCTCCAGAGGAAGAGACACTGTGAAAAAGATCTCCCAAGGAAGACCATAAGCCAAAAACTCTAAAACAGAACGGAAGGCGGAGAGTAATATCCAAAGACAAATGTTCTCAGGGGACACTTCTGTCCTGGTAGGACCATTCCAGGTGTCTTTGCCTTGTCTTCCCAGATGTAGCCTCATGGGTACCCTGCCAGTCAGGGTCAAAGCCAGAGGTAGCATACATCAGCATGATCCCAGAAGTTACCACTTAGTTTCTCACTAATCAGCCTATGAATCCTTAGGGAAGACCTACGATGTGCCAGGAAATGCCCTAGGTACTTATTAAGCATGGCATAAAAATTCTGGAAGTGCTGGACTCCTTGGATATAAGGAATGGTGAGTCAGAGACACTGTCAAAATCTTGGCCAGTGGTGAATATGATCAATACTTACAACTTTGGGGAGCCCAGAGGCCATGACTGAGCCTAGCCAGGAAGTCAGTACTCAGCAAGATGGTGAAGTCCAGGGTGTGACACAGTTGATTCCCAACTACATGTAAAATTTTCCTGGACCATGGCAACAGGAAGGTATCTGTCTTCTTGTTGAACTAACCAGGTATTCTCTGTCCTGACATTCACATATACTATTACACTGTCTCCAGTAGAACTATAATTATTGTCCATATTCTCTCATCTTTTAAGCTATTGGAAAGATTTTACTGTCTCTCACAATGGCTGGAGGAGTCTTGAAAAATACGGTGCATGGGGTGTACACTTGAGTATATTACATGTGGAATGATCAAATGATCAATGGGGCATCTAAATGCTTCTACAAAGTGAATGCTGTTGATCTAAGTGTACTTCCTCTCCCATGTATCACAGGAGGCTTTTAGAATTGACCCAAAACACATATAGGCTAATAAAACAAGATTCAGATGCATATGGTGCCTAATGTAAGCTCTGTATTTCAATCTCAGTTCCTCCCTGCTGGAGCTGCCTGGACCCTGGATGCATTTTCTCAGCCAGTCTTCCTCAGCCAGGAGAATCCTTGAAGCTTGGCTCATCATCTCAGAGTGTTTGAATCTTGAATTTCAAGTAGGAGAGCAGTAGACAGCAACAAGACTAAAGCTGAAAGCTTTGAATACACACACTCACGATTTCATCCTGTTTCCCCCTTTCCATCACCCCCCAGACCCTAACTTGAGCTACCATGTTAATTGTCTGTATAGATAAGGTTTAGGACTATTTGACTTGTAACACCTTCTTGATTGTTTTTTGACCTTTTCCTCATTTGATTTGGCCCCTCCTCTAAACCGTACAGCCCTTGTGAGAAGGAAACAGGTAAACCAAGACAGAATGACAAACTCCCTACATCATTTTCAACCCTGCCCTTTTTTGCAGAATTTATAAAGGAAGAGAAACGGAACACAATTTTTCAATTTTGAGACCCTTCACCTTAGTGAGCTATTTGGAAAGAGTGGGAAAAAATGTTGTCTTCCCTCCCTAGGCCTCATGAGAAGTTCTCCAATGGGACCACTTGACAAAATTTGAAATGTATTTCTGCACTTTAAAGACACAGAGGACACCCCATGCCCTGCCTCATACCTAAGGAGATTAAAGGGACTAGAACCAATCTTACCCCAACTGGAAATCTACAGGGTAAAGATGGAATTGGAGTTACCAACTGCTCTAATAGGGAAGGCTGCTTCACCAGGCTTGGTAGAATAGAGCAAGAAATGCATGAGTGTTTCTCATGGACCAGATGTGGGGCAAGTGGGGAGAGGCTACCTAGGTCCTAGAGCCTTCTTGGATCCTGATCAATTGAAGAAATCAAATCCTCAGCAGAAAGAGGTTAGAGTTGTATCCATGGATGCCCATAGCAGTGGAAGGTAACACAACTGTCTAATATACTAGGTGGAGTAGGGGGTCATACACAGGTCACAGAAATGTCAGGTCACAAAATCCTACAGAGAATCTCTTAAAATCCCATATGAAAGTGCCCTCAAGAATTAATCAACTCTATCCATTGGCCAATACCAGAGACCAGGAAGTCCTGGTTGAGTAGATGCTATCTCATCCACTCAATTCTCCTCCCTCTCATGCCTCTGTTCTTGTGAGATCCAGCTAGTGACCAAGATGGGGAGAAGATGGATTGAGAACCAGGCAAACAGAGAAAGCCAAAGATCCATGCCTGGTTCCCACTCCAGGTTTCCAACCTGAAGCAGTCCAAGCCAAGCCAGAGAAGAATATGTAATTCTAAATTCAATCCGGAGTTTTGACCATTGCATGAGGCTAGATATATCATTTATTGGCTCTACCCTGAATCTGACCAACAACAATAGCCATAGGTCTGTCTAGTACCTAAAAATTAGCAGAAAAGCCATGAGACCTGCCAAGGATCTCATTGAGCATAGAAAAAATTATTTCCACAAAGTCAGTTTAACACAAATGTCAAGAAATAAAAATATAATTGAATTTTGATGATGTTAAAGCCATTCATGTTAGAAGTTCCATTGAGCAATGCCATAAGTATGTATTTCAAAGTTGTGGACAAAATTCTAACTTTTTATAACAGAATAGTAGTATAAGAAAGAAATAATTTCATAGTGAAAAATCAGGAATTGGTTACAAAAGTGGAATCCACCCAAAAGGTGCAACATCCATCTCATGCACAGTCACAGAAAGGGAACACACGTAGCAAATGAGACCAAAATGCATTTGGGTCATTTAAGGAGATGAATAAACAAGCCGACAAGCCAGGATGTGGGTTCACTAGGAAAGGTAACAGAAAGCAAACAAATTCTCTAATTTAAATATACAACAAAATGGTAAAAATCTAGAATGTTCCTAATTCAATTGAATTCTTTTTGCATCAACAACTTATTAAAGGCTCTCCCGACTGCTGACGAGTTGCAAAAAAGGTATCTCTAAATACAAGGGCCTCTTTAGAAGGTTATCAGAGTACAAGGCTCCAGTTAATGGCATGGGCTTTCAGAAAAGTCAAGGACCAACAAAGGCTAGGCCAAACTCTGAAGATTTATGAAACATCCAGGAAGAAAATAGCATTCAGATTCCAGCAATATGTGGTTCTTATAATCCAGACTCCAAAGGGGCTATTTGGAAACAGAAAAGAATGCTTGTAGTCCATGATGGGAAAAGTGGGAAAGTGAATTATGAGAAGGGTGTTGGAAGCAGGAAGTTAGAGCCTCCATACTAGCTCTCAGACTGCTGGTGTGGGTATCACACAGCTGCCCTCTCAAGCTGGACACTTTCCACAGAGGCCACCCTTTGTCAGCCACAAGACCTACCAGCATATGGCTTTCAGCATCCCAGACAGTCCTCTCAGCAATCCTATATTGCATCTTAGTTTTCCATTCCAAGGATCTCAGCTTGCTTAAGGATGAAAGGCTTGCTTAAGAAATATTTTTGCATAAAACCACCTGCCCTCGACTTGTGACAGGGAGAGAAATCTCTTCCAAAGACCAAACCAAGCAACCAACCTAAGAAGATGGCTGTCAACAGTGTCAACTCACCTGCATTACTACCCCCAGCACAGAAAAGCAGATTCCGATTAAGTAATTACATTTAAGTTTTCTTTTTACCATCTTGACATTATAAAGATCCAACCCAAAGTCAGTTAATAGTCTCTCCCTACTCTTTGCATTAGTTTCAAATAATCCTTCCTAAGATACAAAATCCTCCCCAACACCCCACTCAAGATTTGCTTTACACACAAGAAGACGTCATTCACATGCATAGGGGATTTGTGCAGTAAATCACTATAACTCAATTTTCCTGAAACTCACATGGGAGTAAAAGAAAAAGAAGTAAAGTGAACAGACAAAAAAAAAAAAAAGAAGAAAGAAACTCTGGTCAACCTGGCAACTTCAAAGAAAAATGCTTCCAATTGGCCAAGAAGTTGAGAGAATCAGGGGCTCTGTAACAAAATGCAAAATAGACCCTTAGCAGAAAAATCATGGGGAGGCGATACAGGAGTGGAGAGAGGAAGGAAGAGATTTCTTTGGTACTTACCTGTATGGCATCGACTTCAAGTCGTCTTTAAGTGGAACTGACGGTATTACAAACACAATAAGCACTTCTAGACAAACTGGAATAGCAATCACTTCAGGAGCTGGGAAGCATTCACAATTTTGCTGTTGTCAACGCTTTCAGTGGCTTTAATTTTCAATGGTAAGCACAACTTCTATATAGTGTTGTCAAAACCGCAATGAAGTTATGTCATTGAATATTAAAGGCCCAGCCTGCGGAATGCCAACACACAGATTTGAATTTCATGCTCGCTCCTAAACATCAAGACAAATATGTCTAATTTCATAAAAACCTGGCCAGCCCCAGGGAGGCTGACAATCATATCTATTGTTACACAAGTTTGCTGGAATAAAACCTGGCCCTGCTCAGTGTGTGAGGCCAAAAGGGAGCAGGAAAAAGAGAAGAGGGGAAAATAAGGATTACAAAGATAAATGGCGAAAACTGGCTGACTTGGTGTGGCACTTGTCAAATGTACAGATTTCTGGGGCATTCGGCGCCTGGGAGCCTCATCCAACAGGTCTGAATTTATGTTTAATGAAGATCTTTAGGAAATTGTATGGCTGGGTCCTGGGATGGATATTGGGAAACCTGAAGGAGGTAGGAAACATGACTGGAATGAAGAAGAAAGCAGATTCAGAGGACCCCTCCCCCCCATACCATGCTTCTGGACTCCATCCTAAAGGCAGTAGCAATCCAAGTGGGTTTTTAAGCATTGAGGTTATATTTGTTTCTTAGAAAGATTACTTTGGCTTCAAAATAAAAATTGGATCAAGGAAAGCAAAAGTGAGAACAAATGGAACAGTTAAGACTCCAACCCCACATGAACCTCTGAACTGACACAGCCCTGGGAGAAAAAAAAGGTGGGGGCAGCTCTGAGAAGCAATCAGAAGATCAGGACCCTTGGTGCCAGATTAAAGGAGAAGGTGAGGGAAGAAGGCACAGTGTGGGATGACATCTGGGTTTCTCACTTGGACATTGGAATGGATAATAATTTATGTTTATCGAGTGCTAGTCAACTGCCAGCAAGGTATGATAATTTGTCCAGTTAGGAGTTGGTTGATTCATAAGTGCAAATCCCAGGTAAATGGGACTGGACGCCACCCATCTAACCACTGCACCATCTGATGGCAAAGTTTGCTCCATGATAGAGAAGGATAATGAGTCTGGGTTTACAAATTAAGGCAGAAAGGAAAAGAAGAACAGAGAAAGAAAGGAGACTGCAGAGAAGATGGAGTCCTGGAGAGCACAGAGGAAAAAGGTTTACCAAGACCTGCAGAAAGCAAGAAAAGAACTAAAAAGTCCTATGGGTTCAACCACCTGGAGGCCATGGAAAATTCATCAGTATTGCCATGAATTGGTGTTAGGAGACTACAGGGAATTGGGTGAATGGGCAGTGATGAGAGTGGTGACAATACACAGTGTGAAAGGGGCTGTAAAGGAGGAGAGATGGACACAGGTAGCAAGACCTTAAAGGAACCGGATAAGGAAGGATGGGGAAGGTGGTAAGGATATCTGAAGAGTGTGAGGAGGTGAGTGAGTCAGAGGTGGGAGTGGACAGCAAATATCTAAAGAAGAAGGATGAGGGTCTGGAATGAAAGAGCCTCATGGACATACAACGTGGTTGCCAGGATGTTGAGTTCCTATTGAGGTTGTGGCTCCACCATTCATATGGGCATGAGGCATTCTTCAGACATTCCCACCAGCCTGAGAGTGGGTGTATGTCTGGGTCCAAAGCTGAGGGTTTGGGGGATAGTTTTGTGTGGTTAGGCACCATAATGGTGCCTAAGAATACAGTAGATAGGTACATCACTCTAAGTGAGAAAGTAAATGAATAGAGAAACAGGTGGCTAGATGGATGGATAAGTACCTGAGTGTGGCCCCAGAGCAAATGCCCCCATCAGACCAAATATAGCAAGTAACATAGCACAACAGAAACCCATGGCCTTCATTTTGAATGAGAATCCAAGGATGACCTAATTAAGTGCTGCAAAGAGCCTCTGAGTGCAGGCAACCATGCTCAATCTGCAGCACACCCTAAATCCCAGCCCAGGGCAGCTCAGGCCCTGGAGCCCAGGTGATAAGAAGAGTTAAAGGTATGGGCAGCCACTTCCTGAGTTCCTCAAGCTGGGAGTCATTGCTTCCAGACAGAGCACTGACATCTGTGTCCTCATCTCTCTTTTCCACCTTCTCCACATATCATTTTTTTCCTTCCAGGTATAGGTCAAATCTTGCCTCCCAATGAAGTTTCTGATGTCCCCCATTGTTGCTCTTCCTGGGTTTGACCTCCCCTCACACACAGAGTGTGAGCTGCATTCCATTTGCATTCTAGATCACACCCATTAGCCTCCATGATTTTCTACTTCATGATATAATGTAGCATCACTCAAAAAACAATCATAGTTTGGGGCCAGAAAGACCCAGCTACAACACTACCTGGCAAGTCATTTGATATCCTGGGTGTCAATCTTCTTGTCTATACAATAGAGGTCATAATACTGCCATTGCAAAGTTATTGTGAGAATTGGGGGTAATTTACACACAGGCTATTGTATGCTCCAAAGCCTGACACACTGAGTATTCAATAAATAAGAATATCATATTTTTATGATCATCAGTAATATTATTTTGATGGCATGGGATGTGTCTTATCCCAAGCTGGTCAGTGCTCACATCTTCTCTCTTTGGTCCCCACCCCCGCCACTGCCTTGAGCCCGCATCAGTGTGCCTTCATTGGCACATGACCTTCACTCCCATCCCTTTGAGTGACGGCTGCTAAAGTCCCCTAACCAAAATGTGCAGCAGCAAAGGGTGAGGATAGAAACCCCAGGAGACAAGAAATAGTAGGGAGAGCTCCCAGCACCTGTGTCCAAATCCTGTCCCTGCCTTCGGAGAGAACTGTTCATTGATGAGGCCAGCAGGAAATGGAAGGCATCCTGCTGGGGTTCTGAAAAACATATTTACTGGCAGGAGTAGGTGCAGGTTTGAGGATGCCAACAAGAGATGTCAAACACCCAAAGATTAGTACAGCAGAGGCTGCTCGCACCCTAGGCCTGAAGGAGCAGGTGAGGGGGGAAATGATGCTACCAGAACCCAGTGAGAGTGGGAGCCCTGGAAGAGGGCCGCACTGCCAGGAGCTGCAAGTGTGGAGAAACAGCCACAGCCAGAGCTGCTGTCCAAAGGAGGGACAGCAGGGAAGAAACACCCGCCCTTGCTCCCTTTCCTCAACCCCAGCATCCTGCCATGCCTTCCAGTGGCTGAAGATAACAGAAAGTCAGAGGAAGGTTGGGGGGTCTAGCACACAGGGGTCCGCTTAGCTTCCCAGGCCAGAGAGCAGGATGGGAAAGAGCATCAAGGATGGAAGGAGGCGACAGGAGGAGTGTGACCAGCAGTCAGCAGAGACAGAACAGCAGTGAGGAAGCATTCACACCCTGCTCTCCAGAGTGCACCAGACGAAGACATTATGTTCTCTGGAAGGGGAAGACACCTGATTGGCAGGAGGTAATTACTATTGTTAAGTATTTACTCAGTCGTTTCTGGGGACACATTAGAAAAACCAAGTAGGGCCCATTGAGGCAGAGCAGAAGCAGTGCCAGTGGAATATGAGGATTTCTTGACCCCATGTCTAATAACAAACTAAGGGAAGATCATGAACTCCTCTTAGATAGTTTTGATCTCATATCCAGCAATCACCATCACACGGAAACAAAATAAATAAAACATAACCCGAGGCCTGGCCGAGAGAAGGGGATCAGCCCTCACTGGCAGGCCTGAGACAGAGAAACCTGAGCAAGTGGGCATCATCGAGCTCAAAGGAAAGCCCCATAGGAGGGTCAGGGGAAAATGGTCTCCACTCTGGGGGTGGCTGAAGGCGTGACACAAGCCGTAGCCACAGAGGCTCTGACGGCATCAGGAGAGAGATTCTGGTGTAGCTTGCAGACCAGCGGTTATTTTCTTTCTGGAAGGGAAAGCAGTCTGGGAAATAAGCAGTGGTGCTCAGGGGATTAGCGGTGTAGCCCCTGCCGGGAGCAGGTGGCAGCCCAGCGGGCTGGAGAGGCTGCAGCCCCATATCCCTTCCCCACAACAACTGTGAGTTTTATTAAGAGATGCTCAGATTCGATGAGAGTGGGGATTATGTGGAACTCATCTCACCACCCGTTTGACTCTGTTGATTAAGTTTCTTTCTCTAAGACCTTGTGATGTGAGTGCCTTGGGAGGCTGGTAAGGGGGAAACCAGGCCCGAATAACCTATCCTGTGGTAGCGGGGTCATGAGGACTCCAGGCACATTTACATTTAGGCCCTGTACCAGTGACGGTCCCCATAAACGTGATGTGTGAGAGGGGAATGATAATAGTTCCAGGCCCTACTATCTTAATTGTTGTTTTGCGATACAGTACATAAAAAAGTTCACTGAAAAGGCAAATGTAAGATATTATAATAAAGGCCAAGAAATGTTTCTACAAATGAAAATAAGACATAAAGCTACAATTTCCTTTTTGGATTAAAATATATGTATCCATAACATACATATAGATATGTATTACACATATGTAGTCCACATACATGCAAAAAACACCTCCCCTGTAGGCATCCTGTAACAGGCACTCTTATTTCGCTCCTGGCTTATTTTTCTCAACTCCTAACTGATTTCCCAGCTTATACCCTTGCTTTCTACAATTTCCAAGACAGGTCAGTTTATACATCTATCTGTAACACCCCACTCATAGAAATAACCAAAGTCCTCCCATGGTCTCCAAGCCCCATGATTCTCTGAACTCATCACCCTTGGCTCACACTTCCTCACTCCAGCCATAATGGAATCCTTGTTGGTCCTCAAGCATGCCACACCTCTGGGTTTTAGCACAGACTGTTTCCTCTTCCTGGATGCACTTCCTATGGTGTCTGCATGGTTAACCACCCCACACATGTCTTTTCCAATGTCATTTTAATGAAGCCTGCCCTGACCACTCTGATTAAAATTACTTGCAGCCCAACCTTCAATCTTTCTCTCCCCTCCTTGCTCTATTTTATCTTTTTTTCACAATTCACAGTGCTCTATTGTACTAATTTCCTTAGTTTTCATATTTAGTGTTTGTTATCTGTCTCCTTCTCTATAGTGTAAGGTCCACAGGACAATGGCTGGACATTGTTCACATGGGCTTAGAACAGTGTCGGAAACATACAAGGTGCTTGACAGGTTTTTGTAACATGAACGAATGAATTAATGAACAAATGACCTACCACGTGCCAGTCCACTTTCTTATCCCTAGCATAGATCTTGTCCCAAGTGAATGCTTCATAAGGATGATGTCATTTATTAAACAAACATTTATTGAAGCCTATTTTACCAAAAACATCATGAGAAATGCCAAGAAACGTAAGAAACCCAAATTAGTCTCATAAAGTTATTATCAAATTGAAGATATGATTGACATAATTAGAGCTTTCCCCAATATTCCATTTTCTTCCACTTCCAGATACCTGGAAAATTATACTATTCAACTACCTTGTAGGTAGACAGGATTGTGCAACTAGTTGACCAATGAAACATGGGCAGAAATGATAAATGTCACTTCTAGGATAAGTCAATAAAAAGCACGATCTACCCCTGTGACAGTGGCCAAAGAGGAACTGGATTCCTGTATGGAAGAGACCCACTTAGCTTAGATCCTTGAGTTACCACATGGAGGCCAGTTGCTTATAGAATTACCTTGACCTGCAACAAATGAAACTTTGTAACAAATGAGTCACTGACATTTGGGAATCTTTTGTCCCTGCCTAAGCTAGCTGTTCCTGATTAGCATGGAGGCCAGCAGGCAGTGCTACAGAACTGATAAGAACAATGAGAGATGAATGAATAGCCTTCATGAAGCTTGATATAGAAAGGGGCCAGATATCATCACTGAAGTGCTCACTAAGGAGCAGGAAGGTTGGAGAGCTGCTGAGTACACTGAAGGAGAGAACTGAGGGCATTGTAAGGATGAGCAGCACTTAGATAAGGAGAAAAAAAGAACAGAACATTGTAGTGGACAAATGGCTTGAAGGAAAGCCTGGTGATGATGATGACGGTGATGATGATGATGATAACAATGATTATGACAGGCCGCTGAGAGTTGTGCTTAGTCAGAACTGAAGCCAGCCGAGATTGCAGGGACATGCTGATCAAGTCACCAATCAGTGAAGCCCAATTTACAAAAGCGTCAGGGTCCAGGCAGGCCTCAAACAAAGAGAAGCACATTTCACAGGAGCAAATGTTACTTAACATTCAGTTTACCCTTTTTTGTTGATTTAGGACGGCTGTTTAATTAGTTTTTAGCACTGCACATTGTTTATGGTCATCGTTTCGATAGAAGTTAAAAGTGAGAAAGTTTACCGTGCCTTTGATTTGTAGCCAAAATAACTAACTGTTCCAGATTGCTCTTCTGTCCCCTTGTCACATTTCTGATTTAACAGTGTCTCTGACCTGGTGAATTGCTTCTAAATCATATCACTGGGTTTCCTGAGTTTCTATCGTGTGGAACTTCTCCCATAAGACAACATCACTAGAGCTGAGAAAACACATCTTCTCTCCCTGTTTCAAGTGATAGGTCGTCTGATAACAAATGCAATTGGCCAACAGAACATTTGTTTTCTGGAAACAGCATTGTGCTCAATGAGGAAAATGCCACGAAAAGCTGAAGCTAAGAACCTCGTTTTGGAGTCCACTAAGGGTGACCCCTGAGCATGCCTAAGACTCGTGCATGAACCAAGCCAAACTTGGAGAGGCCATTTCTTCTGTGGTGAGGGTCTCTAATTAACAAACCCAAGTATCAACTGTGCTCAAGACCTCTGTGCAGAGATCTGTGGAGAATAGACCAGGAGACCCGGCTCTGCACCCACAATCCCCACAGCTCTATTTGAGGACTCATAATTAATTCCCAGGAAAAGGAGGCTAACGAGGCTTACCAGCAGCTATGTTACCCAGGCTCCCTTCCTGTCCACCACCAGCATCACAGCTTGCTTGCCCAAGCACTTTTGGTGAGCCTAAAAGAGGAACAACCTCGGAAAGAACTTCCTGAGAGAATTCAAAACACAGACAACTAATAGAAAGTAAAGATTACCTACAGTTCTAAAAATGAGCCAGAGACGAGGTTGTTACAAACATAGCATATGCAAGAATGGTCTATTTCAGGGATATTCCTATTTGTGGGAATTGCTATAAGTTGTTAGAGGATGTGCTCTTTGAAAAAGAGGTTTTCCTCAAATCCCTCCAGGATCTTTCCATTTTAGGCTCCTGTTATTCCAGTAATCCCTAACATCTTCTATACTAATGTGGACCCCCTGCCCGGCCAACTCAGTCTCTCACTGCCCCAGACCCCACCTCTCTCTTTCTCACACACACACACAGCATGAAAGCACACCCTGTGACTAAGAGCTCAGGAGCTCATAAGCTGGAGCTAGACTATCTGGTTCAAACCCCAGCTTTATCACTCTTTAGATGTGTGACCCTAACAAGCACGTGACTCCACCTTCACTTGCTTGATGTCCTCATCTGCAAAATGAGGAGAGTCATGGTAACAGCCTCCAAAAGCAATTATGGGGATGTCTGGCCTGTGCCCATGTCATTTGCTGTTGTCACCATTGCCCTTACTGAGTGCATTCCAATTCGGTGGGCAAGTAAGAGAGTCTGTGCCATATATGGGGGTGGTGCACTATCAGACAAGTATTTTTCAGCCCCTCCAACCTCGAGGTCATTATAATCTGCTTGGAAAGATAAGTCATATATACAGAGACTAACCAGAGAAGAGTCTGAGGCTGTGAGTGCTTGAGGGCAAGATCACATGTCCTGCCTCGCTGGACTCCAGCTCCCAGCCCTTGCTCTCACATCGGATTCCCTTTTTACGTGAGTGAGTGGGGCAAATGTGGATGCACAGTTGGTTAATACCGGGATGTCACAATCCTGCAGACACCCGACATCACCACACCCCATCTCAAGAACTGAGGCTTGCCACTGAGACCTGTGGTTCCCTCAATGTAGAAAACAGGGGTTGACAGGTACTCCCCTCTGAGCTCTGAGCTACTATTTCCTAAACAGTCAAGATTCACCTTTGAAAATGGCCTGACTGGCTATGGTAGCCTTGGGCTTCCAATCTACTGCTGCTTGTGTCCAGAAGTATCTGCTCCTCACCTGTGCTCAGAGAAGGAGAAACCTTCACGGGCCATTCTGCCTGGAACCCTTTGTTAGAAACCCACTTCCCTCTTCATCTCAGCCCAGTGAAAACCCTTCAGTCTCTGCCCTCTTTCATACCCCAGGAGACTGCCAGCCATTGTGTAAAAATACTGTATTTCCTAAACAGTTCAGTAACACCATCCCATCTGTGTTCACATTTAAAGCAACTCACAATTCCAGCTGATGGCCAGTTTGGAATGGACTAGGGGAGAGAGCCTTCCTGAGTCATTGGCCCCCACCTCAGGATTCACACTGCAGAAAAACAAGGCGTCAATGGTAGCTCAGCAGTTAAGAAATGCTTCCCAAAGGCTGGAGTTTAACAGATGCTTGAGCAGTGGTTTAGACTCATAGGGAAGGGGACTGTCAGAAACGGCTGAAGTGTGCCAGACGTGGGAATTGGCAAGGACAGTGGTGCAACAGGACTCGACATGGCACCTGCAGGGGATGCTGCTAGGACAATGACAATATGCAATCAGTGCACAGAGGCAAAAACACATGTTTTGTATTTCTTTATATAAAAGGATGTTTCAGACTACAAAGTACATGTGCATGTTATCTCATTTGATTTTCACAACTGATCTGTTGGGTGGGCAAGATAAGATATGATTCCTCATGTCACAGGAAGGAAACTTAAACTCAGATAAAGAAGAAACTTAATGTAGTTCTTAAAGTTGGCAGATACAGAATATGCACGTCAACCCACAAGTTTGAATCTAGATTCAATGCGTTTTGTAGATGTCCTCTCTCCTTTCCTTCTTCTTCCCTTCCCAGCAGAAATGTGCTTGGAGAAAGGTTATACAGATAGGTCAGACCCCCAAAGGAGGCCCCGGTATAGCAGCTGAGCCTACAGCTCCCTGAAGTCCACCTTAGAGGAAGGTGCCCGGAAGGTTAGAGTGCTGGCCTTCCTGTCATGCCATCTCCTGCCTGCTATGGGACTAGAGAACCCGAGGCCACCTGCTAAATCATTCTGCATCAGGAACATAATTTTCCAGAATAAAAATTGGAAAAGAATAAAAGAAAGGAGCCTGGAAAAATAACCAGCGTTTAGAGAAAGAAAATGCCAGTATGATTGGATGGGTTGCCTGTATTGATGAATCTAAATGCATGTAGGGGGCCATAACAATAAAACAAAATAAACAGAAGAAGAATTAAATCACTGAAAAGGAAAATGTCAGGCCCCATATGTAAATGTCACTGTCAGATAGTCACTCCTGGCCAACCAACTGGCCCAGGGATTGAGCACTTGGGAATGTGCAGGAAGATACAACCCAGTCTTAGATTTCCTGTCTAGGAATCTCTCTTCACCTGAGACCCTAGTCTTCTGCAAATTGCTCCCCCTTGAAAAGTTCTGATATTCTCATTCTAATAAAGGCGCCAGTGCCTGAGAAAGGGTTTTGTCCTAGTAAAGCAAGTATCTGTGGAGGTCCATGCCCTTGTCCAAGGAATGAGCCTGCAGGAGAAGCAGTCTTGCAAGGCAAAAGTGCTGTCTAGGGCACAAACCTCATTTCCCCATGAAGCTCCAGGACAGGGGAGGGGAAAACTATTAGAAGCTCTAGCTGGGCCCCTTTGGAGTGCTAAGGACAAGGACAGAGTGCCCCTGGGCTCTCTAGTTCCCATTTTAATCTGCACTTGAGAGGGCCTCATGTGCTTTCCAGAGTTCATAGTCAAGAGGCCAGTTTCCAGGAGGCCTTGCCCACCCTGGCTTCTACCCTGGCTCCCAAGAGACTCCACACCTGGAGGAAGCTGGATTTGCCCTTTCCAGCTCATCTATTGTCTTGTACCCTGGCCAGCCCTTATATGTGGGATCCCTCTGGGTCCCTCTGAGAATCATCACAACCCTTTGAATTGGTTTCTATCTCCCACCATAGAAGAACACGTGCCTGACAGTCATTACTCTGTTATACAAATTGATTTCTGGTTTCACCCTGAAGTCACCTGTTTTGAGCATCTAAGTATCTAAGGGTCTAGTCATCATTCCTCCTTCTAGGGACCTGCCCCATTCCCAGCTCAAGATTTTGCAGAATTTTTTCCTTGCCCTTAAAATTACCCTCTAAGTTTTTCTCAACTTTTCCCCTCTGTGCTCTGGAAAAGTTGGTGCACAAAAGTGGACAACATAATGAGATGAGGTTTATCCTGGTGGGAAGAGGACAGGGGCTTTCCCTGTAACAGGGACCAGAGACCAAGATAAGTAAAGGTGTTGATGGCAGAAATGACCTTACTATGAGAATGACCTACGGTTACTGGCCTTGCTTGAGCCAAAGGATTTGGGTGAGAAAGAAGGAACATGAGAAAGGTCAGAAACACACTAATTGATCAGCAGCTCTGTGAACATGACCCAGCCCCATACGCTTTGCCTTGGAGCCCTCAGCCTATCAAGGAACATTTCACGGGGATGAACTTAATAGCTGGAAGCAATTGTTGTCAGAACCCCAATGCCTGCATCTGATCAAACACAACTTTAAAACGTGCCATTTCAGAACATATGCTTCCTTAAGAGTGTGTGTGTGTGTGCGTGTGCATGTAAGTTGTACCTGCAAATAAACTACTAGCTCCTCTAGGACAAGGACTGGATTTCCCTTAGCACTGCTTTCCTCCTCACCACTGTCCTCCATCCCCAGTGCAGGGTTGGGTGCACAGGCAGGAGATCACATGCTGTAACCATGGGAAAATCTGTCCTTAGACACAGAAGATCCAGTCTTTTTAGCCTTACACCTGTCTAATTATCTTGTGACTTTGGCAAATTCACTAAAGTCCTCTGAACCTTCGCTTTCTCAGTTGTAAAATGGAGCTAACAGGACATCTGGGCTACTTTACTTCTTTAACGGAAAACAAGCTTCAAAATATCTTAGACTAATAGACACTCTTCAAATCTTATATACTGAAGATGCTGGCATTCACAAATTCTATCACTCCCTCTTTGACTATTTACAAGAGACCCCAAAATTCTATGACATACCAATATGCTACCCTTTGGGTGGGTTCTGATTTCCATTCAGGCGCCACTACAGCCAGCTGAGCAGGGAGCCTGGCGAGTGACCCTAGCAGACTGCCTAGCACCTGAGCATCCCTGAGTGTGGCTGGTCTCTCCCGTGTGCAGGCACCACGCTTCTTGTTAGGAAGCAGAAGGTGCAATGCTGGGTCCCATTTGTGCCTCTATACCTACATAACAAGCCTTGAATTTTTCTAGTTGCCACCTCCTGCCCACCCTAGTCTATCTCATCCTCCTTGGGCTGTTGCAATATCCTCATAACTTGGCAGCTTGCTTCTGCTTTGTCCCTGATGGACTATTTTTAACACAGCAGCTGATATGATCCTTGAAAATTATAAGACATATCCTGTTGTTCCTTCATTCAAACTCTCCCATGTCTCCCCAGCCTCCCCATTGCACACAGACCCTCTGAGGGCAGCAACTACTGTGCCCAGTACATGGAGAGAACTGAAGAAATATTTGTAGAATGAGTGAGTGATCACTGTAACGCATTTACAGAGAGAGGGAATTACACACAACTGTGTTTTTTATGCGTTTGAGATCCACAAAGGCCTCGGGATACAATCTCACGGATGCCAAGACTCTCCCTCACTACAATAGTAAATAATCCATACATATTTAATTGTATATGGAAGTGAATTGAACAATACCTAAATCCACGTTTTCAGACAATGCCCCCAATAAGTGTGCAAATAAATCCACAGTTGTGCACTGAAGCAGGAGGTTAGCCCACATGCAACCCAAGAGAGGTTGGGGTCAGATAAGAGAATGACAGAATGAGAGCCCCTGACAGGCCCAGGGAGCCCCCATGGAGCTGCCTGGGGTGGGGCAGCCATCGCTGCCTATAGGGGAGGGGCAGCACCTGGATGACTTGCCGAGAAAATTCTGTGGAGTATGTTAATTTCTTTGGGACTTCAGAAGCCCCATAACTCTTGGAGATTAATAAGAATCTGGGAAGTATCTGTCTTTGCCGGCTGCTTTCATTTGCGCAGTAATAAAGCTCGCCTTTCTTGTTTAATAAAAACAATGTGGAAACAAATGGTTCTGTGCACAGTGGAACTTTAGAGAAATGAATTCGGCGGCACAGAGGGAAGTGTTTCATCACACCGCCAGCTCCCCAAGTCTGAAGCAGAAGCCATGTTTCTTCCTCTTCCCAAGCACTCTCACACACCCAACCCCACACTGTGGTGATACGTCTAGACTCAGCCCTAGAGCACCAGGCTGGTGGGCAAAATGGAAGGAACAGGCAAGTCCCTTGCCTCTGCTGGCCTGCACCTGTTCTGTACGCAGGAAACTGTGACTTGGCCCCCGAGAGTCCAGTAGCTGGAAAGGGGGGTACGGAGGCTCAGTCCCGGGCTGGAAAAAAATATGAGGAGGAGGAACCAGCTTTCCTACACACGGAAATCTGCCAGGAAAAAGAAACAGCTGAGGGGTAGCTTAATGGTATTACTGGGACATGGATTGCTAATGGGCCCCAGGGAAAAACTGGGGTCCCAGTGCTCATTTGTTGATTCATCATGCTTAGGCAGATGGCCTAGGAAGGGTAGACAGCCCCCATCCGACTGCCTGACCCGTGAAGTCTGAGCAGCTCCGTGGAGTCTCACAGCTAAAGCCGTCATAGCCTCGCCCAAACAGTACTGATGCCTCACCCTCCTTTTCTCCATTGACAACACTTCAGCTTCTAGTGTAGATGTGACATAAAAGCAATGACTTTCCCTGGAAGGTGGTGTTGACTTTCTGGGGTCCTATATGGCCACCTGGGAAATGACACTAAGGCTGATGAGGACCTAAAGGCTACTAGAGTCCTCTCCACTGTGGAAAAAACCAGAAAATACAGGATTTATTAACTGCCTACTGTGTGCCCTGCCCTGCTGGCCACCATCCCCAGTGGGACACATGAATCACAGTAATGAATTAGAACCTCATTAAATTAGACAAGTAGGGGGTCTGTCCTATCTGCATTAATGAAGATCTGATTTATTAACTATCTTTAAAGAAATGCAGTTTTATTACTTTCAAGTATAAGCATTGATTCATATCAAGTGCCAACAAGCATTGCCAAGTGGAGGTCCTGATGGCCCTGCCTTAACGAAAAGATAAGATTAATTTGTAATTAACGGCATCCATTTGCATGGAAACAATTAATGGGCTAAAGCCCTCGTAAAAACAGCACAATCTATTAACTAGATTAATAATGCCCACCTTACAATCTAGGATAACTTATTAGTTTTTTCCAGAAAAGGCATGGGTCAGATCTCCAGGAGCTTGGGTGCTACACTGAGCCCAGAGAAAATTGTAAAGGTGTCCAAGCTTGTTTGCATGGTCCCCAGCTCCCTTATCTCTTTTTTCTTCTCAGGAGACGTTTATTGAGGGCAACTGAAAGGAATTTAAAGAGAGAAATATAGGATAATCCTTAACCTGAAGGAGCTTCCAGCCTGCCTGGGAAGACAAGACACATACATATTAAAATATTCAGGACAAATCCAAGTGCTGGATTAAGGCATGGTGTGACTAATAAATGCCAACCGTGGTTGAAGCCTTACTTGAGCAAGTCAGTATGAGAAAGCCTTGACATGTATATGTTAATAAACTAAGCAACACTTGGAAGTAGCCATTACAACGTCCTTTCCCATTCTGCAGATGAGAAACCTGTGGCATCACCTGCTCTAGCATTATCTACATCCACGTGGCTGATAAGTAAGCTGTGTGGTAACTGGTCTTCAAACATGACCCTACCATGAGCCATACCCCCTAGTATTTATACCACTGTTTGGATACGTCCTCTTAAATCCAAGCTGTTTCTGTGGCTAGCTGTTAACCAGCAAAAGTACTACAGAATCAGTGCTATATGTCTTCTGTGGTTAGTTCACAAGAGGCCTCACCCTATCTGCTCAGGCCTCTAAGAACACCTGCTGAGGGTGAAACCAGCCATGTTATATGAAACCCATCTGCCCTGAGGCCTACATGCTGTGAGGAAGCCCATGTTAGCCATGTACTGAGACTATATGGACAAAGAAAGATGCCTGAATAGTCGTCAGCTATACTAGCATCTGAAATGCCAGCCATGTGACTAAAGCCTCCGTCCTGGACATAAGTTCAGTTGAGTCTTCAGTTGACTCTAATACTAGCCACCACGTGACCATAACTGCAAGACCCCAACCAAGAACTGCCCAGCTGAGCCCAGTCAATCCATGAACCATTATTTCTTATAGTTTTGTGCAATAGATAACCAGAACTAGCTGATAATATTAGAATGAGGGCAGCCTAATGACAGGGTTAAAAGATTAGTCACCATGCCATTCCAGCAACCTGGCATTTATACATCACTATGTGATGAGTTAATGTGTCTTCCCACCTTATCCTTTTTTCTTCCCTCAATGGGAGAACCCAAAACTAGTCTCCTTCATTCACTTTCTGTCCTCTGAGAATGGTATTCAGGTTGTGAGCATGCCTCAGATTAGCTTAAAACCCTGCCCAGGCGAAGGGAGCTGGCATATGTAGACAACATATGGCAGGAGAGCTGGCAAGAGGCGGGAGAGGGGCCCAGCCCTTTGTAATAACCAGCTCTCATAGGAACTAACAGTGAGTACTCACTTATTACTGCAAGGGTGGCACAAAGCCATTTGGGAAGCACTTCACCTCCATGACCCAAATGCCTCCCATTAGGCCCACCTCCAACACTGCAGAGTAAATTTCAACATCAGGTTTAGGGGATAAACATCCAAAAGCATCCTGCCTTGGCCCCCTAAACCTCACATCCTTCTCTGATACAAAATATAATCATTCTATCTCTATAAGCACCTCAAAGTCTTAACTTGTTCCAGCAACAACTCACTTAACTTTTTCAGCAACAACTCAAAAACCTAAAGTACAAAGTCTCACCTGAGACTCAAGACAAGTTCCTCACAGCTTGTAAAGTCAAATGCAAAGTATTTACTTCCAAGAGACAATGATTGTACAGGAGTTAGTTAAAAAGCCTTTCCAAAGGGAGAAACTGGCCAAAAAAAAAATGTGACAAGCCCCACCCAAGCCTGAAAACCAGCAGAAGGGATAATAGACTTAAAAGTTCCAAAATAATCTCTTTTGGCTCCAGGTCCTGCATTCTGGGGCACCCTGGTATGAGGGGTGGTCTCTGAAGGTGTTGGGCAGCCCTGTCCCCATGGCTTGACTGAATACAGCCCACATAGCTGCTCTTACTGGTGCCTGCAGCTTTTTCAGGCTGGGGCTTCAAGCAACTGGTGATTCAAACCTTCACCTTCCACAGTGAGTGGAAGCAGTCTGAGGCCCTCGCCAGAAGCAGGTGCTGGTACCAAGCTTATTGTGCAGCCTGCAGAACCATGAGCAAAATAAACCTCTGTTCTAGAAATTACCCACCCTCTAATATTCCTTTATAGCAGCACAAAAGGACTAAGGGAACAGTTGTGCATCACTTAATGACTGGAATACATCCTGAGAAATGCACCAGTAGGCAATTTCATCACTGTGCAAACATCAGAGAGCGTGCTCGCACAAACCAGCATGGTACACATGTAGCCTACTACACGCCTAGGCTATGTTGCTCTGGGTGAGTTAGTGAGCAAGTGTTGAGTGAACACAAAGGTCGAGGATGCCCCCGGACATGATGTTGTAAAAACTGTACACTTAGGCTACACTAAACCTGTAAAAGATGCTTTTCTTCAGGAATAAATTGTTTTACTTTATGAACTTTTTTTTACAACTTTTAACTCTTTTGTGATAACACTTACCTTAGGATACACATGGTACAGCTATACGAAAATATTTTTTCTTTACATCCCAATTATATAAGATTTTTTTCTACTTCAGTTTCTTTTTTTTTTTTAAACTTTTTTTGTTAAAAACGTAGTCATGGTTTGGCACACGTAGCTCAGCAACTTGGACACTGGCCACATGTACTGGGGCTGGTAGGTTTGAACCCGGCCTAGGCCTGCTAAAAACAAACAAAAAAATAGCTCAGCATTGTGGCAGTGCCTGTAGTCCCAGCTATAAGGGAGACTGAGGCAAAGAGACTCGCTTGAGCCCAAGAATTTAAGGTTGCTGTGAGCTATGATGCCATGGCACTCTACCTAGGGTGACATAGTGAGACTCTGTCTCAAAAAACAAATAAATAAAAATTAAAACACAGTTACAAATACATGAAGTGGCCTAGGCCTACACATAGTCAGGATCATCAATATCACTGTCTTCACCTCCACATCTTGCCCCACTAGAAGGTTTTCAGGGGTGATAACATACACAAGCCTGTCATCGCCTGTGATAACAATGCCTTCTTCTGGAATACCTCTTGGAGGCCCTGCCTAAGGCTGTTTTATACACTGCTAACTTACTTTTTATAACTAGAAGGAAGATACTCTAAAATAATGATAAAAACATAGTCCAGTAAATACATAAACCAGTAACATAGTCATTTATTATCATTATCAAATATTACATATTATACTTCATTGTGTGTGCTTTACTTTCATACAACTGGCTGGTTTGCTTACACCAGTATCACCAGAAACCTGCAACATTTTTCCCTACAATGTTACTAGCAATTTTCAGCTGCATTATAATCTTTTGGGGCCACTGTTGCATACGAGGACTGTCATTGACTGAAATGTCGTGATGCAGAACTTGACTAGGTTTCATATTTTTGAACTGACTTCTAAGTTTTCAATATTTGGCCTCAAACTATATCTCCATTTAACTTATATGAATAAAGTAAGAAGGTTTCTCAAATCAGATTTTAGTAAATCTTCACAAAACCACTACTGCAATTACACTTTTCTTATAATCAAAATGCTAAATATGGAGAGATATGATAACTTGTATTACCAATTTTGGAAGAAAAGAATCTGAGATTTAGATAATTAGATAGAGCAATTATTTGGCCTAGGAGGCACAGCCCCCTGAACAGAGAAGGCCAGGTGTGAATGCTGTCATTGCACTGAAAATTGACTCTAAACTAAGGTGACCAGATGTCCTGCTTTTGGTTGGACAGTCCCAATTTTTAACAATTTGTTCTTTGTCCTGTGGCATTTTTAAAAAGCCCTGATTTTTGGAAAGAATGCACGACAAGCTAGGGAACACGAGAGAACAGGAAGGGAATATACAGTTTTCGGCTGCCCTGTGGCTATTTCACCAGGATATGTGTTTTATATTATTTTTATTAATTTTATAATGTTAAACTTTAATAATAACAAAAAAATGTTGAGAACTGATTATCAAGAACTGCTTATCAAAGTTTGCATTGTTGTCAGGCCCTGCCCCCCTCAGACCCTGCCCCTGTCAATGGTGTCCTGCTTTACCAATGTTAAAATCTGGTCACCTTATTCATAAGCTTACATATGAAAATGAATCTGGGTTCATCCATTAAAAATTCCTCATTTAGGCTTGGTGCCTGTAGCACAGTGGCTATGATGCTGGCCACATACACCAAAGTTCAGGGATTCAAACCTGGCCTGGGCTGTGGAGAGTGGAATTGGAACCAAAGGATTCCTTCAATTAAAGGAAATCCAGTCATAAGTCAAAGGAAAGGAGATGGGGAGAGTGGGCTGTGAGATTGGCAGGGCCCTCACAGCCTGGGTAACTGTTTATTTCAGAGAATAAACCTCTAACCACTTCTCCTCCATTCCCAAAACAGCCATTTTCCGTTCTTCATGCTCCCTCTGCCAGAAGTCACATAGCCCTTTCTTTGTCCAGTTAACTATGCAGAGATCCTTGAGATTTCTCCCTTCTTTCTCCTTGTCATAGGCTAACAAAGTTGAGTAGAAACCACTAAGTCACATAGTTCTGTCTTTGTTTTGTTAACTATGCTGGGATCCTTGTCATCTTTCCCTTCTTGCTTCTTGTCATATGTTAATGGAGTAGGAACCATTAACAACATGGTTTGTCTTTGTTAAATTTGTTTACATTTTCCTACTGTACTATAAGACCAAAACTATGTCTTTTGTTTATACTATTTCCCCACATTGTCTATGCTACCTCCCCCTGGACAACCCTGTACAGCTACTATAAAATAAAGCTGATTTTGTGCTTTGGTGCTAGCTGCAGCCATCAGCTCAGTCAGACCTCCCAATCCCATCTTTTGTTTCCTTGTCTTCTCTTAGTGCTGTATTTTTCTCATTCCCCACAAATTCCACTCTGGTTCTCTCCCTTTCCCTATGCTGGTTCGCAACACTGGGTCAGCTGAACAGCAAGGGCAACTGCAACAAAAAATAGCCAGGTGTGTGGCAGGCACCTGTAGTCCCACCTACTTGGGAGGCTGAGGCAAGAGAATCACTTAAGCCCAAAAGTTTGAGGTTGCTGTGAACTGTGATGCCACTGCACTCTACTGAGGGTGACAACTTGAGACTCTGTCTCAAAAAAAAAAAATTCTTCATTTAACAAATACTCATGAAGCACCTTATACGTGCCAAGTACACCATTCTAAAATTTCAGTTGTGAGCAAAAGTAGACATAGACCCTCTTGTCATAAAATTTATGATCTGATGATTTCAAATCCTATCCCTAATCTGCTGACACACACATTTCTCTAGCTAATAATACCTCTTCACTGAGTTCTGAGTTGTATGTCCAAACTATCCATTCAATATTTCCAATTCAATATCTCTTCAAGGTTGACATGGCCAAGACTGAACTTATGAAACTGAATTTATGGCCACTTGCCACTGTCTTCTAATAGAGACAAATAAATTCCACTTACTTATCTTTTAGACTTTCCAATTTTAGTGAATGTCACTTTTGTTAGTACAGTGTCTCAAGGAAGAAACACAGAGGTAGTGAAGGCACCCCTCTGTTCTCAAGCCAGTTTCTAATCTACCACTAGTCCTGTTATTTTTACTTTTTTTTGCCTTTGAGACAAAGTCTCATTCTGTCACCCTGGGTACAGTGCTATAGCCTCATCATAGCTCACAGCAACCTAAAAAAAAAAAAAAAAAAAAAAAAAAGAAAAACTCTTGGGCTTAAGTGATCTTCCTGCCTCAGCCTCTGGAGTAGCTGGAGCTACAGAAACCTGCCACAATGCCTGGCTAGTTTTTCCTATTTTTAGTAGAAACAGGGTATTGGTCCTGCTCAGGCTGGTCTCGAACTCCTGAGGTCTAGGGACCCTTCTGCCTTGGCCTCCCAGAGTGCTAGGATTACAGGTGTGAGCCACCACACCCAGCCTCGATTTTACTTCTTTTTTTTTTTTTTTTGTATGAAAGGTCTTTATTGGTGGGGGGAGGGAGGCTGCAGAGTAGCACCAAGGAGGAGAGAAGAGAGGGGAGAGAGATAAGGAGAGAGTGGGAAGAGAAGAGAGAAAGAGTAGAGAAGAGTGAGGGGAAAGGGGGCGGAGAGAGAGAAGGAAGGCAGAAGGAGGCGAGAGAGCCAGATTTTACTTCTTATCTCATGACTCTGTCTACTTCTCTCCATTTCACCATCACTGCCATTACCCTAGACCAAAACACTATCATGTTTTGTGTGAACTGCTGTGAAAGTTCACAAACTAGTCTCCAGAGATGGATGTTGACCCCCTACTCCAATCCATCTTTCACTGTGCAGCAAGGATGGACACAAATGAGCTCATGTGTACTTTTATTTTTTATTTACTTTATTTTATATTTTTTGTAGAGACAGAGTCTCACTTTATCACCCTTGGTAGAGTGCCGTGGCGTCACACAGCTCACAGCAACCCCCAACTCCTGGGCTTAGGCAATTCTCTTGCCTCAGCCTCCCAACTAGTTACAGGCCCCTGTCACAACACCTGGCCATTTTTTGGCTGTAGTTCGGCTAGGCCGGGTTTGAACCCACCACCCTCAGTATATGGGGCCAGTCCTCTACTCACTGAGCCACAGGCACTGCCCTGTGTGTATTTTTATTTATTGCTCTATCCTCAGCACCTAGACATGTAGCTGGCACTCTACAATACTTGCTGAGTACATAAGAAAATGACTTCTTTCTTTTATTGTTGTTGCAGTTGCAGTTTTTTTTTTTTTTTTTTGCTGGGGCCAGGTTCGAACCCACCACCACCCACCACCCACCACCACCCCACGGGTATATGGGGCCAGTGCCCTACTTATAAGCCCCTAAATGACTTATTTCATTAAGATGTTACAGACCAATGTCTTTGACATGACTTATATGATACTGTATCACTTGTCCCTGCCTAGTGCTCCAGTATTATCTCTCATTAGCATCCCTTCCAAGCTCTTACCCTCTGTACTTCACCAAACTGGACTTCTTCAAGCTTCTCAAACAAATCCTGCTCCCTCTCTCTAGTGTCTTTGCTCCTACTGCCCCATTTGGTGTGGGTTTGTTGACCTCCTTCAACTAATGAGCTCCTACCTTTTCTTCAACTCTTTGGTCACATGCTGCCTCCTCAAGAAAGCCCACCCTCACATCTGCCCCAGACTTCACGGTTTTCTTCATAATCTGCCTAAGAATTCCACATCCCTTTCCTTTCCAACGTGTGTCTCATTTCATTATTTCTCTTTTGAAATGATGTACTCATCAGTGTGATCAATTGGTTAATTTCTGTCCCTTGTTTAAATAGGAAGCTCCACAAGAACAGAGAAGATATCTTCTTTGGCTCTCTAGCATCTAGCACCTTGCCTGGCCTATAACTGGAACACAACAAATGTTTACTAAATAAAGGCCAATTTTTTATTGAGAAAACATTAACTATTAATTATAACTAAATGTATTATTTTATGAAATCTCTAAATGTTGGTGCAAACAAAAATCCCAATTTGGGCAGAAGTATGCTATCCTCTATCTCTACCATTAATTCTTTCCCTTCAGTAGAATGCAGTCTACTACAGAAAGTGTTTTTTTTTTTTCCTAAATTGAGTTGTTCATCACCTTAGTGAAGACAGTAATGAAAGTATTCATTTAGAATACAAGCTGTAAACAAAGTAAATCCTGACTTCTAGGTTTATGGAGTTAAAACTTTAGAAGTTTATCATCTGTAACTGTCATCAGGTAGCAAAACACTTTTAATTGGTATTTCAGGACTTAAGAGAAAACAAACTGAGTAAAAGCAAATAGAGTCAGTCATAAAGTTGAAAGGCTTGATTTTTTACTCTGCTAACTGTCTGAGGGGGAATTATTTAATTCAGCCAGTGAGTCAATAAGTCAGTCTAATTCTCTAAATCTGGTTCTTCTCCTTTGCAAAATGTATTTGCTCTCTTCACCATAAAAGCATATTTGCAGAAGGCGTTGACTATGAAATTCTCTTTGCTACAGTTATTGAAAAAAGAATATGAAGAGCTACATAATAAATTAGACAATTGATGTTCCCAAAACAAGATTAAGAATCTCATTCCCAAAGTCATTCTTTCTCAACTGAGCTATGAACACTCTCTTTACCCAAAAATGAACCAAATTTAAGAACTTGAGGCGGCACCTGTGGCTCAAAGGAGTAGGGCACCAGCCCCATATACTGGAGGTGGCAGGTTCAAACCCAGCCCTGGCCAAAAACTACCAAAAAAAAAAGGTAAGAACTTGTAAAATTTCTCCAACCTAAATTTTGAAAACTTATGATACTTTCGGTCATTCAATGATATTTTCGTATTAAAATATTTGGCATTATTAAATATTATTTTACCATGTTTCAAAATTGAAAGCTCTAACTGTTTCTCCAATTCTACATATGTATCAGATTATTAAATAAGATTTTTTTTTAAGTCAAGGAAAAGAGCTATGTATTTTTTCTGGGTAATCAGCATGCTATATAATAATATTATCACCTTATGGTTTACAACATGCATTGCCTAATTTTATCTTCAGAATAATACTATGAAGACAGCATTCATATCCTCTCCTGCTGTTACTAGTCATTATCAGATAGTAAATGGTAGAGTTGGTAGTTATGTCATCAGATTTCAAATCCCATGATTGTTCTGCTCTATGCCACTCTGAATAGAAGAGCTAGAAATATGCTGGGAGAATAAGCTAGGATAAATTATCAAAGCTTCCAGAATCCTTAAACCTCAATAAGGAAGGGGATGTTAGTGATTACCAAATGTCTTTATAAAAACTGTTCTTGTTCTTTATGACTCCAGAATGAGGAGAAATGGACTCAGCTAAAGAATAAAATTCAAAATATCTTCATTTATTGAGCTCCCAGTATATGCTAAGCACTGTCCAAGTTGCTGGGAATGCAAAGATGGATACAACATGGCCCCTGCACCCTGAGATCTCACAGTCCTTTGGAGGAGACGAACATTAAAAACAGGCAATGATAAATCAATGTGGTAAATGCAGTGGAAGAGATATGCAGAAGGGCTTTTGCAACACAGAGAAAACCATTTACCTTGGTCTGTAGTATGTGAGGCAAGTATCCTAACTGAAGATAGTCACAAAGGCCAAATGGACACATTATCATGATGCTTTTGAGCTATAAACTTTATGAGAATAAGAGAACTTGTCTTTCTTATTTTGGTATCCCCAACACCTAGTACATGGGTGGTGCTCAACACATTAGTTTGTTTAAACAACTTAACAGCCAGTTTAGAGATTCTGAGAAGATTCAGGGAATGCTGGTCCTGGCTCTTGGAAACCAATATGGCTCTCAGGCCATGCAAGGGATACCCTTTTCAATATTTTCAAACATTGATACATTAAAGAAACCTGTGAAGTTTCCTTCTATTAAAACTTTGGGCCACAAATTCAACCTTTTCTCAATGGTGGTCCTACCTGAGAGGTAAACACTCAAGGTTTTCTCCAGCCTGATAGTCTTTTCACTTTTGCTCTGATTTCTCAGAAAAAATGTTTTTGTATACTAGTCAGCGCTACTTGCATTGAATGGCACTATTGTCACAGTTGATAATGCCATAAATTGAATTGTCTCACATTTAATCAATTATTAAATTCTGTCAATACTACCTCAAAATTGACTCTCAATTCCCTCCTTTCTTTCTTTTCTATTCTTTTAATTGATACTACCTTGTTATCCTCTCTTACCTAGATGTTTTCGTTAACATTCTAATCCCTTGTTCACAGAGCTTTCCAAAGTGATTTGCAGATTTTCTTTTTCAAAACCCTTTTGATGGCTCTCCATTGCTAATGGGATAAATTCAACATCCTTAAGCATGATTTACTAGGCCTTTATGTCCTGAAAAGTGGATTGTGTGGAAATGAATTACACTGTCTTATTTGTAAACAGAATAGTCACAGCCCATAATCAGTTATTTCAATAAATTTAAATCAGTTATAAAAAAAACACCGTCTTGTGATACCCTAATTTCTTATGCTACCAAATATAGTTGCAAAACAGAGTTGCAAAATGGTATGCCTAGATGCCAAAAAGACTGTCTTTTTGACAAAAATATTGCTCTCTTGGAGAAAGTGGAAGCTATGACAAGAACTTTTTGCACTGATGGAAAGCCCCTCCTGTACTCTTTGATGGTGATTTGGAAATGTTTATTTTAACAGAATTGGGATTATAACCATTTTCATGCAGCAACAGAGGTTCAGGAGTCAGCCCCTGAAGTTCTATTGTCAATGCTCCTGTCAGTTCAGCCCTGCAGTTAGACTCTCCAGGGTCTCCTAGAATTTTAACTGCTGAAAACTTTGAAGATATTGCCTCATTCAACAATATTATAGAGAGCTTGCCATGTTGAATTTACGGCTTTTTTTTTTTGCATGTACGTGCACGCGCGCGCATGCACGTGTGTGTGTGTGTCTGTGTGTGAGCCTTGTCCTTCATACTCTACTAACACACAGCTACCTCTCCAACAATCAGAGAGACATTTTTAAATTGTTCTCTAAGCAATTGTGGCACATTATTATTGAAGTATTTAACTTCTCTGGCCCATGTGGCTAACCTTCAGATACTAAAGGGATTTTTTTTAATCAGAAGAAAAAATTCTAGTGAGTCAGAAAAAATAAATTGATTAAATGGAAGCCTCTCATTTTTGAAGTTGGAATCTGTCCCCTGGCATAGCAGCTAGGGCTTAATTCAGAGGAAATACCTTGGTAGTTAGGGTCTTGAAAAGTGAGTTCTTACAATTCTGTTCTGAAAAACATCTGCCACTTCCTTTCATTTCTATGCCTTGATTCTTATTTCTTTATGTACTAAATTAATATAAAAAAACTAATGAAGAGTAAGGTAAGTTAATATACCTCTGGGAAGTGTAAAAATGAGTGAGGTCTCCTCCCATTGGCTATGTTGGGAGTGTCTGAGAAGCACCCTTGGCTGGATAACTGATATTTGTGTTCAAATCATGATTCCTCCATGACTGGCTATAAAGTTGATTCAAACATGGGACTGATTGTGTCCTGGTTGATTTGTATGTGTGCAGAGACGTTTTGTTCTCAAACATCCTCTAACTCTGTGATCTATACACATAATCCTAGTAAGGATCTCTTTGTGTGCAGTGAAGGGGTTTCCTGGCCCCCTGCACATGTGTATATAACAGAGGGGAGAAAAGAAAGAAGGAAATATAGAAATTCAACTTGGACCAAGAAATACTCCCTCTTGATCCTCTCATCTATCTTTTGATGGGCAGCTCCAATCATGCTTTCTCCATGACTCAGCAGAGTTTCAGGCAAGGTCTGACCCTATACTTCTAAAGAAAACAGCCTGCAGCTTTAGTTTAGGAGCAGAGAAGAGTTGGCATGATGGTGGTAAGAGGAGCCAGGTGTTTGTGTCACATGGTAGGTCACATGTGCCACCTACCATGATTGGCACATACAGTAAAGCAGAGTTTGAGGTGGCAAAGGATGTAAAACATGTTTGTGCTGACCATAATAATTAACACCCACCGAATACTTACTATATACTGGGAGCTACTCTAAATGCTGTACATGCATTAAGTGATTGAATCATTCAATAGCACTGTGAGTTAGGTATTATTTATCATGCAGTACATACAAGGAGACTGAGGTTAAACATAGACTAAATATATTGCCCAAGGTCTCATAACTAGTAAGGGGTAGAAACAAGATTCAAACTGTGGTCTGAATATATCCTTATTTTACCTCAGTGATCTTACATGGCAATGATCTGATTTTTCCCTTTATTCAAAATTATGATAGTAACAGATGTTGATTAAAACAAATGAGGTTTGAAAATAATTCTCCAGAAATCTTTTGGGTTTTGCCACTTGAGCTGTACATATGCAAATATTGGCTATAACTAAGAAAGAATCTATAGGGTTATATATGTAAACGTGGTTATAAGCAAAGGTAGTAGCAACTCCTAGCAGTGAGTTGTCAGAGTCCACTAGCCTTATGGAAGCAGGTAGATCAGTTAAAAGGTCTTTGTAATAATTCAGCAAGAGATGATGCCTGCATTAGTTTCTTATTGCTGCTGTAACAAATTAACACAAACATTGTGTCTTATGTAAATTCATTATTTTACAGATTTGTAAACCACTAGTCTGGTACAGACCCAGATCAATGTCACTGACCTCTGATTATTCTGATTGATCCGGAGGCTTCAATTTCTTTCCATCTACTCATTCATTCACTTATTTATTTATTTGCTCACTTATAAATTCATTTATTAAGAAACTATTTTCTGAGTGCCTACTAGGTGCCAGACTCTATTCCAGCTATTGAGGCTCCATCAGTAAACAAAACAGTCAAATATCTTTTCACCCACAGGGCTCAATTTATAATAGGGCGAGACAGAAACAAATAAAATAAGCAAAAAATATATATATTGAATAACATGGGCTATTAAAAAATATTGAAAGGATGTTGCAATTTTAAATAGAATAGTCAGGGAAGGCCTAAGTGAGATACTGTCCTCTGAGCAAAACCTGAAGGAGGCAAGAGCCATGTGTATATACTGGGGAAGACTATTTCAGGCACAGAGAGTAAATAGTGCTAGTGCCCTTAGATGGGGACACGTGTCTATATATTCAGGGGACATCAAAGGAGGTAGTGTGACTGAAGTGGAGTAAGCAAGGTTGAGAGTAGTAGAATGGGTCATAGTGGTAGAGAAGGACTTGATTGTGACTTTAGAGCCCATTGTGATAACTTTGACTTTTATTCTGAGTGACCTGAGAAGTCACTGGATATTTTGAGCAGAGAAATGGTATGATCTGATATGTTGTAAAAAGACCACTCTGACTTCTGTGTTGAGAATAAATATACCATAGGTGGTTAGAGATGGAAGCAGGTAGATCAGTTAAGCTAAAAGATCTTTGCAATAATTCAACAAGAGATGATCCCTGCATTAGTTTCTTTTCTTTTCTTCCCTTTTTTTTTTTTTTGAAACAGAGTCTCACTGTGTCACTCTGGGTAGAGTACCATGGCTTCACAGCTCATGGCAACCTCAAACTCTTGTGCTCAAATGATTCTCTTGCTTGAGCCTCCCAAGTAGCTGGGACTACAGGTACCTGCTACAACACCCAGCCATTTTCCTGTTGTAGTTATGATTGTTGTTTTAGCTTGCCTGGGCTGGGTTCAAACCCACCAGCCTTGGCGTATGTGGCCAGTGCCCTACCCACTGAGCTACAGGCACCGCCTACTTGCATTAGTTTCTTATTCCTGCTGTAACAAATTAAAACAAACATAGTGTCTTAAAATAATGCAAATTTATTATTTCACAGATTTGTAAGCCACTAGTCAGATACAGACACAAATCAAGGTTGTGGCAGATTGTGCTCTTTTCTGGCAACCCTAGGGATAAATTTATTTCCTGCTCATTTAAGTTTTTGGCAAAATTTTGGTTCTTTGTGATGTAAGACTAAGACCTCCCCCCATTTTTTGTTAAGTACTGTAAGCTGAGTAGTATTCCCAGCTTCTAAAGGGAGACTACACGAGCAGCTTTGGAGGGTCTATCTATGAGGGTCTGTCTATGTTGTAGTAGATAATGATAAAATCTAACTGGTTTTTCACAAAGAACCGGACAGTCACATCTTTTGTTTGGCCCTTGCTTCAAGGTTCAGTCTTAAAGACCTTGTGGTTCAAAGGTTTTCTCAGTTTTATATTTGATAGTTGGTGGTTAAAACCACTCGTATCTTTCAGTCCTACAAGTCCCTGAATTTTTGAATTATATGTCCTCTCTTTCCTGCCTCAAAGTGGACAGGTCTTTTCAGAACTCATCTTTCTTGAGGTACGTTGTCAAATATATGCTGGCATGCTACTAGTGTTCTGGTTTTTTTCTAAAATTTTCAGCCATTAAGCAATAAATTCATTAAGGATGTCATCTACCTTTCTTTCAAGTTACTGTAAGCAATAGTTTTAGCAAACTTTTTAGTACTACATACCTTGGATCTCCATCCATTCCATACCCTGATAATATTTTTTTTTCTTCTCCCTACCTGGCTCTGAAACCAATGCCATATTTTTGTGTGTTATAGCAGCATCAATTTTTGTCATCAATTTCTCTATCAGTTAGAGTAGACTAGGTCATGTGGCAGCCTCAGATGACCACAAAATTTCAATGGCTTATGACCATAGAAGTTTATTTTTTGCTCAGACACACACCTATGTCTTTTTCACTGTGTAACCTACATTGATAAAGCACCCACTAGCTGGATTATTGCCAGTCTTAAGTGTGGGGGGGAGGAGAACGTGGCAGATGATGTACCAACTCTTAAAGCTCTGCCTAGAAATAATGCTAATCATTTCTGTTCAGGTTTTCTTTTGGGGGGGTCTGGAATAAGTTACATAGCCAACTTGATGTCATTGTGATGGAGAAGTACAGTACTTTCCCAGACTGGGATAGTGAATATTTGTAAGCAATAAAATAATTTAATACAGGAGACTAGATCAAGAGTTTGGTTTGGATATACTAAGTTTGGCATACTCTTTAGACCAGTGTTTTTCAACCTTTTTTTATCTCATGGCACACTTGAACCTATAGGTAAACTTCCGCAGCACACTTAAATTATGTTGATCCAAAAAAAGGGTAAAAAAAAAAGGAATATGCTGAATGTGCTTTGAACTTCTTTTGAAAATAATTTAATTCATTATCTTTGAAAATTTTCATGGCACACCTAAGATCCTCTCACAGCACACCAATGTAGTGGCGCATACCAGTTGAAAATCACTGCCTTACACTTTCAAGTGGAGGTATAGAGCAAACATTTGTATCTGAGAGTCTGGCATTCAGGAGGGAGAGAAATTTTAGGAATTTAGATCATGTGTAAGGTGGGTAGCCCCGGAGAGTAGAGTGATTAATGTCACTAAAGAAGTAAGTACATAAGTTCATCTAGAGAAGAGAAGAGATCAACTATCATTTAGAAGAGGAGCAGAAAAAAAACATTAAAATATAAAGAGGGAAGAAGTTGTCATTGAATTTGAAGGAAAACTTGGGGTGTATGATGCCCTGAAAGCCAAGCAAAGAAATTATCTCCATGATGAGACAGTGATCATCTTTGTCATGATGCAGTGAGGTCAAGTAGGATGAAGTCCGAGATTTGATCATTGATCAGGAGAAGGTGTTTTAAAAATTGAATATGTGAGTAATATCAGCATGCTTGTGTGTTAATTGGAAGGCTCCATAAGTGATGACACAGAACAGGAGGAGGAGAACCCCTGGAATAACATCTTTGAGTAGGTGAGAAGATATGGGACCCCGTTCACAAATTGAAGCTTTGGTCTTAGCTAGAGTCATGGGTAGTAGAGAATATTGAGCATTTGGTATAAATGCTAATAGGCAGGTAAATGTGTTGGTTGGTGGCAGCTTATTCAAGTGCTCTATTGATTTCTTTTATTTAATTGACGAACCAAACATCAAGGTCAGCTGAAACCAAAGGGAATAAAGAGGTGTTGAGAATAGTGGATAATGTATGAGATAGTCTTGTGAAGAAACAGTATAGATAATAGGGAAATATAATGTGATAACCAGGTAGCATTCAGGACTCTCTGAGGTCAGTAATTATAAATTTAAAGACCAATCAGCATGAATATATGTTTTTCTCCAGTCACATTCAGATACAGAAATAGAGCCATGCATGGAATAGATTGAAAACTGCATCTAACCATGAATGGGGTTTAGCCACCTGGGAATTTTGTAGAGGAGAAAGTGTGTGTTGTATGCATAGTGGTGATTATGATTGGTTATGGAGTTTTAAAACTGGATAATAAGGAAATTAGGAACCTTCAGTGGTCAGGGAGAGTGAAAAAATGATGGGCTCAGTGAATTGTAAATCTCAGTGGGACTGAAGAATTATGGGACTCAAGTTACTCAAGGAAGTGATCTGGAAAGAGAGAGGCAGAGGCTGGAGACTGGGATGCATAAAATTGAATTTATGAAAGGGTTATGTAGTTACATGTTATGACAAAATCTATCTATCATCATCTTTGCTTTCTCTTTTGCCAGAAAGGGTATGGCCATTTCCTCTAGCCAAGAAGAAATGTATCTGCATAGTATCAAAAACCCATGGAAACCCATGGGTTGGGGGTTATGGGTGACCTTAAATTATCTGGATCTCTATCACATCTCTTAATGAGAACAATAATATTGCCTCTTCATTGAAATAATGCAAGGATTGGAAATAATATATATAAAATGTTTGCAACATACCATTTCTGGGTGTCTATCATTGTTGTTGTTATTATTATTATCCTTCTCTCAGACAGAACTGGCCCTTGGAAGTTTTTACTTAGAGAATGCTTTCAAGAGTTTTGGAGTGAGAGAAGAGAGACTTACTGACATGATTAGGAAAAATGACAATTTATTTTTGTTGTTGTTGTTTAACACAGAAGTTTACTCTGTTACCTAGGCTAGAGTGCCTCAGCCTAGCTCACAGCAACTTCAAACCCCTGGGTTCAAGTGAGCCTCCTGTCTCAGCCTCCCAAATACCTGGGACTACAGGTGCCCACCACAGCATCAGGTTAATTTTTTTTTTAATTTTTAGTAGAGATAGGGTGTCACTTTTGCTCAGGGTGGTCTCATCCTTCCCACACTGGGCTGGTAGAAATTACAATTTTCCCCAGCCTTCATTCTTCTCTTCACTTCAGTTTATATGACATTAAACTGACATGGTGAAAAGTCAGAAAGTGCACCAACACTGTGTTTTATAAGAAGTGAACTTTTGAGAAGTTCAAGTATAAATTGTTGACATTGTGACAAATCTAAAACCCAGTCTTGGACAAAACTCCCATCCCAGGTAGTTAAGATACATTCCTTGCTAATTATCCTATACCCATCCCTAAGAGCTACTAATGCCAAGGGCTGAGGACATGGAGATAAACTGTTTCAGATTTAACTCCCATCATCATTGAAAAGGGAGAAAAGATGGTGTTGTCCCAGGGTGATAACTTCAGTAATTTCCTGTCCCACTCTTCTGTCCCTGAGTTTCCTTCCTGTGGTGGAGAGAAGAAGAAAGGCAGCAAAGAATTGGTGGGAACCCTGCTGACTGAAGCTGACAAAAGGTGCTCATATACCAGCCACCATCAAACATGTAGTTTTCCTTTCACTACAGTTTTCCTTTCAATTCCTACAGAAAAACAAGTGATGGCGTTGGTCAATTTTCAGTTGAATGACTACCTTAGAAGACAATGGGTAAAATGCAAAGTATTGACTTTACCTGGTTTCCCTGAGTCTCAATTTCCTTAATTTTGACAACACCTTGCTATTTTTATTGAGAAATACTAGATTATGGAGAGTTTAAATTAAATTAAAATGTTAATAATTTTAAAATTATATTTTGTATTGGAATTTATTCATTTTCTGGTTAAAATCCATTACTCTTGAGTAATCATATTTCTCCTCACTGATGATTTGAGGAGTTTATTTGCTTCTTTTTCATTTCTTTTTTTTTATTTCTTTTTTTTTTTTTAATTTTATTGAATGGTAACTATGTACATCAATGCCCTTCTGGGGTACAGTGTGGGGTTTTCACATGCAATCCGAATATTTGCTTCTTTTTCAAACAGAGTTGCTATAACTTGGAACTTTTTTCTGGGGTGAAGGGTATGGATAAATATTTCTGAAAGTGTTTGTCAAATAGGTATTTTGTCTGACCAAAATGTTAAGAGATAATGGTGATGGATGGTATAAATCTTAGAATAGCAGCAATGAAACACTTACACACGTTAACTGTAATCACTGTCAAAGGGCTGCCCATTTGAGAAGCATGAGAAGACTAACAGGAGATTTGGAACCCATAGTACCTGCTTTGATGTTTCCTTCCTGGATGTAGACCCCACATGCTATAATAGACAACTCTTACATACCACCTTAGATCCTTTCAGCTTCATCTACCTCCAGAGCCATTTTTTCTGCCCAAGTTACTCCATGTTGATGGACTCCATGGGAGACTCTTGTCACTAGGTGTCTTTAGGTCCTCCCACCACTTTTAGATTTAAATATGGCTCTACATATTCATGCATGGGATCTGGCTTTCTCAGTGGTTGCTGAAGAGGCCACATGATACAATCCAGAACTGAGATGGTATTAATTCCCTAGCAAAATTAGGATATGAACTTTAACAAATGGAGTTAAAAGAGAGGAGGAAATTGGCTGACAAATTCCAAATCTGGCATCCCTCTCAATTGGATTGTTTAGAGATGGTAGCTTTGAAAGTCCTCTCTGAACATGTCAAGCACAACTGAGCAACTGATCAAACTTTTTTATTCCTGATTGAACTTTTTACAAAGCTGTGACCAGTTTGGTAAAGCATTTTTTAAATATTTGCTCATCCTCCTTCCCTGCCTAACTCTTTCTTTTCTTTACAGATGATTACCTTAAATTGCATACCTCCCAAAGTGTTAGCCACATACTTTTGCATCAGGCTCTGTTTTGTAGATAATCTAAGGTAAGACACATGAAGCCTTGGTGCAGTTATTAACATGGTGAGTTGGAAGTTGAAGAGCTTTGAATACTGTGCTTAGGGATTTGGATTTGGGCTTTATATACAAGTTGTAGATAATGAGGAGTGTATTTAGACAGAGCTCCTGGTTGCAAACAACAGCAACAAGCTCTGACAAACGTAAGCAAAAAAGGAGAGTTATTAGAGGAATATTATGGAAGTCCTTAGGATAGAAGATGAAATTTCAAAGAGGCAGATGTTGTGTCTAAGGCAAGATCATAAATCATTTCTACATGATTATTTCCTAAGCCACATAGAAAGCTCTATCCAGATTTCTCAACATTCCAACTCATGAAGCACTTCAAACTTGCTCTCACAAAATGGAACTTGTTTATAGGCTTACTTATAGGCCTTTTGCCTATAGCAGAAGTGAAGACAGTCCTGGAAAACTCATAATGGAATTCCGGGGCTTCTCTTTACAAGGCTACCACTAGAGATCTTCCTGAAAATTAGATGTGGCCAGATAAGGACCAAACATTCTCAAGATCTGAGTGTAAAAAAGGAAATGGAATCTAAAAAGAAGGAAAGATTGTAGATGTTGGAGAAGAAAGGCACTGGTGAAAAAGTTCTTCATTAGGTAATTCAGAGAAGTAGGGACTAAGACTATGATATTTCCATTTGTTAACATTTACAGCTATTTGTTTTCTTATAGAGTTTCATAGTTCTCTTTATAGAGATCTTTCACATCCTTTGTTAGGTAAACTCCCCAGTATTTCATCTTCTTTGGCACTACTGTGAATGGAATAGAGTCCTTGACTCTTTTTTCGGCTTGACTATTGTTGGTATATATGAAGGCTACCGATTTATGAGTGTTGATTTTGTAGCCTAAGACTCTGCTGTATTCCCTACCACGCTCATGGCTGGGAAGAATCAACATTGTTTAGATATCTATACTTCCCAAAGCAATCCCCCAATTCAATGCATTACCAACATTGTACTTTCAAGACTAAATGATTCTGTGTTTTGTATGGAACCAGAAAATCCCCGTATAGCTGAAATCACTTAAAAAAAAAAAAAAGTCACAACATCCTTGCAACGAAATCAGCATGACTGAGAGGCCTGACAGGACCTCAAAGCTGACAGTCACACAGTCTGTCCCTGATGTCAAGTAGTTGTGTGAACTACTACAAGTCATTACTGGCCTAAATGTCGCTTCTGAAAAAAATATTACAGCAAAAATAAACTTAAAAGATCTGAAAAACTCTCACATTACAAATGTTGTTTTGATTTCCAATGTCATGAAGAAACTGCAATATGAGGGATTTAGATAAAGTGTACAAAGTATGTCTCTCTACATGGATAGTTTCACTTATTAAAATGAATTACAAAGCATATGAAACATCTCTCTCTGGTGGCTTTCAAAATATTAACAATTTTTCAAAGAAAATACAAAGTGCAAGTGAAGGGAAAATGCCTGTAGAGGTCATACTGGTACTACGGAAGGAGTTCCTGTCATCTTGGGGTGCTCTCCAGCAAGAAACCTGACAGCAGACATCCTGAGGACCATGCACTGGGGAGTCCAGGGGACCCAGAAGATACTGTGCAGCAACAAGTTGTTACTGCACTGAATGAAAAATTGACACTAGTTTCTTAGAATTTTTATAAGATTGGTTTGTACAACATGGAACATAATGCTCAGAATATCTCACCGGCTATATACCCAGTAATAAAGAATAAGGTCTTTAGAGACAGTGGGATCTAATATCCAGTCTTGGTGCTACCCCACTACTAGTAATGGTAGTAATGACTACCTACATGGGAGCCACGCTGCTTGCCCTCTGTAAGCCTCATTTTCTTTATTTGTAACAGAGATGTCAATACCTGTATCATAAAATTTTGCTTGTCTTCATGGTCAATAAGGATATTTTATGTATTATATTAACCTGATTTCCTTTATTTACTATTGCAATATGCATGTGAATAAATAATGTAATTCAAAATTGAAAAGGGCACACAAGTCATTAAAATATAACTGGTGACTTTATGAAAAAAAATTATGTATGAACCTCAATATAGCATTGTTCTTGAAATACATACGTAGGACCTTCATATAGATAGATAGTTCTTTATTTCAAGATTCTTGTGATATTTTAGTAATTAAAACTCTGAACAGAGTACAAAATGAATGTAAGATTCTGTTTCAAAAAATTAGTATAGAAAATGTATTCCTTTTCTAAGAATAATGCCCTCATTTCTTTTAAATATTAATTCTATATTGCCTATCTAAAATCAAAGAAAAACTCTCTTTATATGTATTTCAGACAGGATGTACTTACTTTAAATCCTGAAGTATATTATTAAAGTCTAAAGATAATACAGTGGTGGTAAAGCAACAATCAGCTTAAATGCTAAATATTTATAGAGTTTTATTTTAGCTAAATCTGCAAACTGCATATAGTCTTTGTTGATGTATCAAGTTCACAAGGGCATTCAACAGACATCCCTGAGATAACTAAGCTGTGTTATTATTACAAACAAGGCTACCCAAACTAGAAAAAGGAAGTTGTTCTCTACCCAGGTCCTTACAAGAACAGCTTCAGATCAGATACACAAGCCCCTAGACTTTCCCAGCAGCAGCCATGGAAAATAAAGAGACAGCTGACTTAAAACACTACTGACTCAATGCCAGTGACTCACACTTGAATACTGACTCTGACACTTGATAGTGAGTTCCTACTGTGTGCTGGGCAGTCAACTAAGCCCGACAGTTCCACACACAGGTGAGACATTTGTCAAACACTGTGTGATTTGAGGAAGAAAGTGAAGTCTACTCAGGTGCACAAGTGGGGGACTCTATAGCCCCCTCAGTTCTGTGCAAAGACACACATGAGTGCACCAGACCCACAAACCGAGGAGAAGGTCACAGGCTAGCAAGGGAGCCTGTGTGGACTATCTGAAGGTAGAGTGCCATAGGGCTCCAGGGAGTCATGGTGAGGAAGGGTGCTCGCCCCACTTGCAGAAACTGCTGTATTAGACAGGTGGAAAGAGCCTGGCTTGGGGCCCAAGCACTCAAGTGGTAACCTCCTTCCCTGAAAACAGTTTCCAGCTTACTGAGACTGCTCTGAATTTTTACAAGTGGCTCCCCTTTGTGGCCCCCACCAAGGCACTGCAAAGCCTTTCAGCCTCTAGGAATCCAGCCAGATCTACCTCAACCCTCTCACACCTCAGGGTTAGGAGTGATCAAGCAACACCCTGGAAATCACAGGGTCCCTCCTAAAGCTTGGGGTGTTTGTGGGCCCCACCTGGGGGAAGTGGGCTTGCCACAGGTATAGAACAATACCTCAACAGCTGGCACCTCCACACAAGCTTCACAAGAGCAGGAACAACCCCACAGGAAGCATAGCAAACAGGTAGCAGCTAATCTGTAATTCCAAGTACCACCCGCCATCGCACAGACTAAGCTATGGAGAAGTGAGGTGAAAACGGCGGTCAGAGGTAACAAGAAAGGCTCATCAAACCTGCTAGAACTTTCCATAGGCAACTCAAAACCAGCTCTCCTCTCAGGGACCCATCTCCCAGGACCTGGAGGGTCTTAGGAGACTTCTGGACATTCAGGTACGAGAAGCTCCAAGGACTCTAGGGAGCTCCAACACCAAGAGGTGATCTCTATGACACACAGTGATCAGACTGGCCAAAATTAACATGAAACAGCTATTACAAGCTTGGCATAATGTCCATACCAAGTTTCTTTTAATTTGCATTTGCCTGGAATACTGTTTTTCATCGTTTACCTTGAGTCTGACTAAGTTGAGGTTAGATACATTTTCTGGAAACAGCAAATACTTGCCTTGCACATTTTTATTCACTTATCTCTCTAGCCCATGTCTCTTGAGAGGAGAGATAAAGCCATTCACATTTATTGAAAATTGATAAGTGAGGTGGATTTCTGTTTAGTCCTGTTTAGGAGACCTTTACTGTTTTGTTTTACATCTTGAGCCACTGCAGTACCTGGACACTGAACATAAGCATCTGGATGAGTTCACCTGGTAGGAGTCTAACATGCTGATCAGTGTATAATGCAGATCTGAGTACTTCCAGAAGGGCAGGTCTGGTCTTGACACATACCCTCAATGTTTTCTTGTCTGACAAGGTCAGAAAAGCCAATGAAATAATCAATATATAAAGAGGCAACCTATAGAGTGGGAGAAAATATTTACTATACATCTGATAAAAGGCTGATAACCATAATCTATAAAGAACTCAAACAAATCAGCAAGGAAAAAATCAAACTAGCCCACAAAAAAGTGGGCAAAATACATGAACAGAAAGAAACTTGTCAAGAAAATGGCTAATGAACAGATGAAAAATGCTCAAGGTCTCTAATCTTCAGGGAAATGCAAACCAAAAGAATGAGGTATCTCCTAATTCCAGTGAGCCTGATTTTTATCAAAACTCTCCCAAACAACAGATGCTGGCGTGGATGTTGAGAGAAAGAAACACTTAGACACTGTTGTTGGGACTGTAAACTGGTACAATCTATATGGGAAGTTTTATGGAGATACCTCAAAGAACTAAAATAGAACTACCATTTTATCCAGTGATCCTACCATGGGCATACATTTAAAGGGGAAAAAAAGTCATTTTATCAAAAAGACTCATGCATGTGAATATTATTACTGCACAACTCATGATAGCAAAGATGTGGAACCAACTCTAATGCTCATCAGTACATGTGTGGATTAACAAAATGTATATGTATACGTATACCAGGGAGTTCTCCATCATTAAAAAACTAATACCTTTGTGACAACATAGATGGAACTGGATACCACTCTTCTAAGTATCACGAGAATGGAAAAACAAACACTACATGTACTCACTATTAAATTGAAACTAATCTATCAACACCCATGTGCACAGTTGTTAGTAAAACTCAATGGAAAGGAAGCAGATGGGAGAAGGCAGGAAGGAGGGGAAATTCACACCCAAGGAGTACAGTGCACACTATCCAGGTGAGGGTCATACTTGTAACTTTGACTATGAGGTCAGACAATTAAGTTCAGGAACTCATCCTAGAAAAAGTGCTACATACCTGATTGCTGAATATCACTACGGTCTCCTTCAAAGTATTCCTTGGGAAGCCACGCATTGGCACCAAAGGTGACCACAGTAATATTCAGCAATGACATACGTAGCACTTTTTCTAGGACGAGTTCACAGACTCAATTCTCCAAGATTTAAAATTGTACTGAAGCATTCATATAACCAATATATTTGTACCTGCATAAAGTTCTAAAATTAAAAAATAAGACAGACAAATTCCAATGGTAATATAAAATATAAATTCTCAACCATTTAGTAAATTTTATATCCCTAACCACTTCAATTTAGTATTTTGAAATCAGATGTTTTGCTCAAAAATAACTTTGGTCTCACAAGTAACAAAATGCAAAATAATATAGCATGTCACTTCATAATGAAAAAAAAAATTTTTTTTTTGAGATAGATTCTCACCATGTCACCCTCAGTAGAGTGCTATGGCATCACAGCTCACAGCAACCTCAAACTCTTAGGCTTAAGAGATTCTTTTGCCTCAGACTCCCAAGTAGCTGGTAGCTGGGACTACATGTACTTGCACAATGCCTGGCTATTTTTTTGTTGTTGTTATCATTGTTGTTTAGCAGGCTTGGGGTGGGATCGAAGAACCCACCACCCCAGTGTATATGGCCAGCACCCTAGTCACTGAGCTACAGGTGTTGAGCCACTATGGAATATTTTTCAAAAAAGTAACAATTTTACATAAACTATTACCAGAAGTTAAAATACTAAAATACTAATATAATTACACTAATAAAATAGTGTAATATGTGTGCTCCTTAACCTAAATTATTATTCAGTTTCCCTTTAATTTCATAACCAAGAATCTGAGGCAAAATAATATCACAGAAGAGCTTTCAGAGAGAAAGAAATGTTTCTGATAAAACTAGCTATACTAAGTTTTTAATGTCTTCTGACTTAAATTCCCAATTTTTTTAAGTGAAGAAGTTGAATCAATTGATGATCAGCAGGCTGGTATTAGCCCGTGATCAGCAAGAGATAAAAGGGCCGAAAAAGGTCAAAACTCTGAGATAACAAGCCTTTAAAAGCTTTCCAACAACCCTGAAGATAAAGTCCAAATATTTTCATCCACATTTAAAGACCTTTCATCATCTGTCCTCCATGTGTCCCAGAAGCCTCTTTTTTACCACACCCTTTGTATCCTCCATGACCCATCCATGAGAAATTATCTGCAACTCCCGGAAGTTTCTACATATGTTCAACCATGTGTCCGTAGTACCTAGCACAGTCCTGGTTTAATAAACCTTTGCAGAAGAAGTAAATTATCCTGTATTCAGGTTCTAAGGTGGACAAGCTTCAAATCAATGGTCACAATCTCAAATCCTTGGCATAGTGATAGTAATTAGCTATGAAGTGATTTCTCATGAATAATAAAGTACTACAGTTTGCAAATGATCTAATTCCTTGTTTATAAATGAGGTAAGTTTTAATCTTGCCCCCTGATAACATCATTTTCTTTCTTCTCCAGTCCAATATGCTGCCTGAGAGACCAATAAGCAGGAGAGTGAAGGCCAGAGCTTGAGGACTCCATGTGGTCCACACTGTGGCCTGAAGTACACTACCCATTTGAGTTGTGTCTATCAGATGGGTCAGATAAACAGGGTGAGAATGGCTTCATCAGAGGACCACACATCTTTGGCTTCCCTGTTGGGCAAGGATGCCTGTGAGAACAAAGTCTCCAGAGCCAGATGGCAGGTTGCCCCAAGAAGGCAACCAAGGAAGGGCTGTAAGGGCTCTCCAAGTAATGTAGAGAGGCAAAACAGGCGTCCAGGCAACAGCCAACATGAACAGTCGGCCATGTGATCAGCCATGTGGGCCCTCTAGCCTAACTGAGGCTTCAGAGGACCTCGGCTGCAGTCAAACAGCTGTGAATGCAAGAAAGACTCCAAAGTCTACTGCAGAACCCAATCCACAAACCCATAAGAAATGATGTTATTTTAGATTAAACAATAAAATAACAACAATAAATATTAAACAACAAACAAAATAATAATGTCGTAAGTTTCAGAATGATTCATTATGAAGTGACAGATAACTAGAACAAGTGCTACCTGCTACCCAGTGCGGAATAAGTACAACTTTCATCGTGTAGTATACTTCTGTATTTTAAAGTGACTGACATTCTAGACTGAGTGTAAAAGTGAGTACTTACTAAATGTTCCTAAGAAGCAGCAGCTCTTGTATCACAATATCACCATTTACCAATAGGAGTTACTTTTTAAGAAGAAATATACTTCTTAAAATTCAGGTTTAAAAAATATACAACAATTGTTTAGAAAGGCATATACTATTCTGAAAAAGATTTGAGAGACCCAGAAATGTGTGAACTTTACCACTCTATTTCAATACTACTTAATCCATAGATCCAAAGTGTGACAGCACATTTGATTATAACACTGAAATCTATACAAATACATTAAATAAATAGGCTTTACAAGTGGTGTGTTCCCGGGATGGCTGAAGTAAATAGGTTCATCACCACGATATCATTTTCTTCTTCAAAACTTTTAAAGTGACAACCAAAAAGTCTAAAACTGAGGTATCTAATAGTATTAGAATATTTATCTTGGGGCACTGGGATTGTTATTCTTACTGCTGGGGTTGGTGGTCCAGCAAACTCAATCATGGGTGGTCTCTGCTCAGGATTAGATGGTTGGCTAGGATGTTCTATTTGGAATTTTCTCCTTTTTTTAATTTAAACTTTTATTCATATTCTTTTATGAAAATATCTGGAGTAATAACACTTAGAGAAACCTACAGAGGGGAAATCCCAGTGTCTGTTTAAACACCAGACTGTTAGATAATGCTCTGCTGAGGGCAGGGGAGCAGTCGAGTGAGTGAGCTTGTCAGCAGTATTCTCCGTCTCCTAGAGGAAACTTGCGCTGCGCTGTCTGCCAGGATGACCACTCACAGACACGCCCTCCCCCAGTCCCTCTCTGCCTGGGTGTCCTCCTATTCTCTTTCACACCATCCCTTCTGTCTTTGTTTTTCTTTTCCAAACTCCTCTCCCTTCTTATCTTCTGACCCACAACCCTGCTACTGTTCTCAGCCCTCCAGAAACCTGGTGGAGATAAGCTAATAATATTGTGCATCTTCCAAAGGAAAGGATATACAACAAAAAAGAAAAGGAGAAAGTCTGGAGTGTGTGTGGGGAAGGCAAAACCTTAAAAGGTCAGGATCATAGAAATTCCAAAGTGGACACAGCCAAATTTTCAGCAATAGACGAATGGATACCCAAAATGCAGTCACATGGGGGGATACTACTCAGCATGAAAAGGAAGGAAGCACTGACACATGTCATCATATGGAGGAACCCAAAAAGCCTTGCTCAGTGCAAGAAGCCAGACACAAAGGTTGCATATTTTATGACCTCATTTACAATAAATATTTATAATAGATCAGTAGACACAGAATGAAGATAGAGTTGCCAAGGATGCGAAGTTGGGGGAAATAGGGAACAACTGTTTACTGGATATGGGTCTTATTTATTTATTTATTTATTTAAATTTCCAATTAAGGTGAGGGAACATACAATTAGGTTCTAGTGCATGGATCTGCAGGGTAAAGTCTACATTGCAGTTGTGTCCTTCACCCAGAAAGTGTGCCACACACCTGCACATTGTTCCTGCCTAGCAGGAACCCCCCTACTTCTTGGATTTCATTGCCATTTTCTCTCATGTGAGCACGTTTTGTTAATCTATAAGTTTGAAATTAGTATTGAGTCTGTGTGGTGCTTGTTTTTCCATTCTTGTGATACTTTACTTAGGAGAGTGTTCTCCGAATGGACTTTCTACATTTTAACACTTCCTGGTTGAAAATGCTTAAAATATAGAAAGGAAAGAAAAGAAGGGAGAAGAGAGGGGAGGGGAGGGAAGGGGAGGGAAAGAGAAAGGAGGAGGGGAGAGGGGAGGGGAAGGGAGGGAAGGGGAGGAGAGGAGAGGGAACAGGAGGGGAGGGGAGGGGAGGAGAGGGGAGGAGAAATTAGATAAACCACTGTTTTGAATTTCCCAAGTGTATTGTTTTAATTTGTTTATTTGTATCTCCTTTTTAAACTGTCACCTCCATGTGGACAGGAACTATATCTTACACCTCTTTTTCCTCAGTAGCTATGTGTCTAGCATCTAGTAAGTTATCAAGTTTGTTGAATTAGTGAAGTGTAATTTTATCAGAAGTATACTGTATTCAATTTATAAAATTAGCTCATCAAATATACAGCTAGAGAAGATATATGAATCCATTTATTCAACAGACATTTATTACATGACTACTGTGTGCCGAAAACTGGGATATGGTAGGAAACAAATCAGACCTTGTCCCTACCTTCAGTGAAGCTGGAGTCTACTATTAATTTAATTTTTGCTTAATTAGCAGTCCTGCTTCGCTAAACATGACAAGGAGACATGAGGAAATGAGAGTATGTGCATTCGCCAGAGATTCATAATGTGCCTACTGTGTGCCAACGTCTGTATGTCATAGGCCCTGTGTCTATCAGGAAAAGATGAACACTACAACATTATTTTAAGTAATGAATAATGACAAGTATGACAAGGGATGGATGGGGTAAGTACTGGGTCTCAGGAGTCATAGGCAAAAGCTACCATGCTTCTTCTGACCTGGCCTTTAAGTTACCAGAAGATGACTTCTGCTGCATTCTATTGGAAAAGCAAGTCATTGTGCCCAGCTCAGATTCTAGGATTGAGAAACCTAGTGACACTATCTTGTGCTATCTTGAAGACTGCCTCTCATACCATTATGTCAACATAACATGTTTTAGATGGGTAGTAGTAGCTTTCCCATCCCCCCAAAACTTGTTAGGCACAGACATGTTAAATTAAAATGTAATGTCCACTAAAAAACTCCATAGGAAAACCACATTTGATATCTGGGGATCAGTTCAATCTCTCACATCAATTTAACACTACTCTTGTAATTCTAAATATAGTGAAACAGTATTTAATTCCACAAAAGATGTTTGTCTATTTTCACATAGGATAATACAGCCATCAATAAATTTGTCAAGAGAATGAATCCAATTTCTTTTAAATTTTTCCCTTACAAAGCCTACGGAAACCCAGATAATCAAACATGACCTGGAAGGCCTAGACCCAAAGTCCTTAGTTTAGTTCTTATTTGGCATGCCAGAAAAGCGTTCCTAACTAGGAGACTTAAAGCTTTCTTCACTAGTGATTTTAAGAGAGCTGATTGGCTCATGCTACAAGTTAGACACAGAGTAAGAATAGAGGACATCTTCCAAGTGGGTCAAAAAAAAAAAGAAGAGAAAATGGGGAAATGATGCTGTCAGTCCTTGAAAAGGAAGTGATTTTTCAACTGGCCTGATTTTCCCTTTACAAAAGGGAAAACGTGATAGAAAAAGAATGCTCAATTTCAAGCAGGTATATGTTTTGAGCCAAATAAAATACAATGGTATTTTAAAATCATTTATCTTAAATGATTTTTTGGCAAAGTATGTAAAATTCCCCAAGAAATATGTGGGTTCTAGGAACAATAAAAGATTGACTTACTCCAAAATCTCATCAAAAATGTTTTCACACAGTGGAAATGAGCCATAGTCTCTTGTCCGCACAGTATAAAAGCTGATGAAATTTAGAAATTTTTTTAAAAATTTAAGTTTTCTCTAAAATCGTAATGAACTATTAAAAGTTATTAAATTTGTTTTAATCCTTCCTTAGCTAGCTATGATGGCAGAAATAGCTGAATGTGCTCCTCAAGGACTATCTCCCCAAATGTGAACCCAGCCCCCTCCTTCCTCTCCCTCACTTTCTAACTCTGCAACTGCTCTTCCTGCCTCCATTTGGAACATCGCAACATCCCAAGTGCCCCTTCTAGACATCCCAGATTCTTCTGTGATCGTTCGCTATTCTTTGCCATGGACACGACACATGTGCACACTCTGTCAATACCGTATTATATGTGTTCCCTGCTTTCAAATACTACGGTACATGGTGTGTGTTCCCCTGGCTCCAGGATGCCTCCTGACTAGGTCTCCCTGCCCGATTGCTGCCCCTTTCAATTTTCCCTGGAGTGATTTCAAAGCAACCTTTCTAATAGAGAGAGAGCTGATCATGCCACTCCACTACTCAAAATCAAACCCAAACCAAACAGAATTCATACCACCTCCTCAGTCCCAGTCTGTCTCAAGTCTTACTTCAACATGCATCCTCAGACTAAGTCACAGTGACTGGCGATCCCAACTGGACCTGTTGGTGCCTCTCTCACTGTGCTCATGCAGTCCTGTCTGCCTGGCATGCCCTCCAGCATATTCCTCTAAACTCAAGTATCACCCTCTCTCTGGCATTTCCTGGAAGCTATTTGCCCTCCCCCTCTCTGACTCAAAGACTCGTTTTTGCATCTGTCTTCTTAGCTTTTAATTCATGCCTCATAACATGTTCATGAGGATTCTCAGCTATTTTCATCCTAAAAAGACTCTTTTCTGTTCTCAGTCAAGTCTACATGTATATACAGTGTCCTGAAGCTAGGGAAATTCCTCTTGCCTTTTCCTCCCATTAGCATGTACCCCTCACTCCTCTTTCCCTAACATCTTAATCCATACAGAATAAGTCTTTTCTTTTTCCTTCAACATCATGCCTTCACTGCATATCACTGATTAGCTTGATGCACTGGCCAAATTTTTTGGAATAGTTTTTGAATGCTACATCAATATACCACTCACACCGTCTAGATAAATCCAGCAATGCCTAATGCCTAGAAACTCTGAGACACTCCACGCCTATATGGGTTTAGAGCCCCAGGGTCCCACTGAAAAGTGTTGGGGGAAAGTGCAGGCAAAGGTCTGTTAAGCCCAGACCTAAAATATGAACAAGCTTAGGATCTGGAACAGGAAGGTCCACGAAAGAAAATTAACAGAATATAAAACAGGTCAGGTGCGATGGCTAACACCTGTAATCTACTAAAAATTGAGGCAAGAGGATTGCTTGAGCCAAGAGTTGGAGGTTACTGTGAGCTATGACTCCACAGCACTCTATCCATGGTGACAGCTTGAGACTGTCTCAAAAAAAAAAAAAATAACAAAATATAAAACAATATTAACAGACTTGTTACTTGGAATCCCTAGCAATTCCCTTTTAATTCTATAAAATCTAATTGAGGTATTTCTTCAAACAAGTCTGAGAAGAGCTGTGATCTTAGAAAGAGGAAAATTGTGTAAGCTAATTTAAAATGGTGTTCAAAAGGCAGATTTTCTGAAATAACTTTCTAATTGGTCCAGGTGCCTTCCATGTTGAAATCAAAAGTAATTAAACACAATGTGAAGTTTTCTCTGGTAAATAGTAACAAACAACCATTTCTTTTGAACCTAGTGTTTACAAAGTAGATATTTACTCACTAAGCAACTGTTTTGTTTCAGTGTGTCTAAGACAGTATAAACATAAATTCTGTAATTTCCAGATGATCCACTATTTCCTAAGAATAATGTGCTGAAATAGCCTTTAGCTATCACACACACAGAGTTAAGCAATTGGCATTTATCCACTTCAGACACAGTCTGGAGTAGTCCAGAAGACCTTGCAGACACACACCACAGAGATGAGAGAAGGGAAAGGTCTGGCAGCGTGCCTGGTGCATCCCCAGGGCCAAAGCCTGGGGGAAATGCATATATCCTCGGAAGGCTGTTTTTATAACTCTTGGTTTGAAGCCACAGTGTGCAGACTAATAAAATCTCCTCAAAAGAGGACCTGAGGACCTGTGACTTCCAAATATCTGCCTACTCCTTAACCCAGGCAAAGAACAAAGACCATGAGTGGGATGGGAAGACAGGTCTGGACTGATGCCAGTTCCCAGAAAGGGGGGGGCGCTCAATGAGCCCTGCTTCAGGCCTGCCAGGTCTGACTGCATCCTGGAATCAGAGGCCTTCACAGCAACCATCACTAGGTGGCTTGCATACATGTGGGGCCTACAGATAACAGTGTTTCAGCCAGGTTTTGTGGTGGGTGCCTATAGTCCCAGCTACTTGGGAGGCTGAGGCAAGAGAATCACCTAAGCCCAAGAGCTGGAGGTTGCCGTGAGCTGCGACACCACAGAACTCTACAGAGGGTGACAAAATGAGACTCTGTCTCTAAAAAATAAAAAATAGGGTGTTTCCCTGACTGAATGGAGGAGCTACATGGACATGGAGTATAAAATTTCTGGTTTTATTAACTTCTAAGCAGTTAATTATCTAGAGTCATTAAGTGAAAAACATTATCCCAAAAACTAGAATAAATTACTGCTCTCAGGATGTGGAAAGCCACAAAGAATATCACCCCTACTCTAACAATGACAGAAAACGAATAACTTATAATCATTTTTTGAGCCTAAGCTAACATCACAAGACAATCAGGTGAACCAAATGCAAAAGAGATGGAATTTCTGCTCATCCCGTGCTGTAGAACTTCACTGCTGTTTTTCCTCTGTAGCCACTGTGGTATGGGGGCTCTGAACTTCGGCACCAGGATGATTTTACACGGCTGGATGTCTCTGGTGCTGATCAGTGTACATAATGCAGATCTGAGCACTCCCTGCCAGGCAGGATACAAAGTTTAGCATTTAGTTTTGCAGGATACAAAATTCTAGGCTGGCCATTATTCTGTTTGAGAAGATAGAAAATGGATTCCAGTCCCCAAAGGCTTGTAAGGTCCCAGATTAGAAGTCTGTGGTTAGTCCTGAGGGTTTTCCTATGTAAGTTACCTGATAAGTTCCTCTTTTGTAGGTAGGCTTTTTTATTTTTCAGGATAGAGTGCCATGGTGTCAACCTAGCTGACAGAGTTTGCCCTGAGCAGACTTTCCAGGAGTCCAAAGTCCCAGCAACCTTGAACTCCTGGGTTAAAATGATCCTCCTGCCTCAGCCTCCCAAATAACTAAAACTATAGGCATCCACCACAATGCCCAGCTAATATTTTCTATTTTTTTTAGATACTTTTCTCTAGCTTGCTTATGCTGGTCTTGAACTGACCAAATAACTGACACTATAGGCACTCACCACAATGTCCAGCTAATATTTTCTATTTTTTTAGATATTTTTCTCTATCTTGCTTATGCTGGTCTTGAACTTCTCAGCACAAGTGATCTTCCTATCTCAGCTTCCTAGAGTGCTAAGATTACAGGTGTGAGCCACCATGGCTGGCCCCTCCTCCATGTTAATTTTGGCCAAAGTGATCTATAGATTCAAGGCAATCATTGTTAAAATACTAACATCATTTTTCACAGACCTAGAAAACGTAAATCTATGTTCCATATAGATCCAGAAAGGAGACCAAATAGCCAAAGTCACCTTAAGCCAAAAGAAAACATCAGGAGGCATCACTTTATCAGACCTTAAGCTATACTACAAGGCTATAGTAACCAAAACAGTATGGTGTAGGGGATGCCAAGAGTCAGACAACCTCTGAGCAAGATGATCTGCAGCTGGGGGATAGAACTCCCCACTCCACCCCCAGGCCATTTGTCTGCAGGTGCTCCTTGTGGAAGAAGAGCCCAAGCCTTCAGCACCTAGTCATTTGTTAATTACTCCCCTCACCTGTGTTGTGCAGTCTCAATAAAAGGCTG